>MU106242.1:0-32992 GCA_012274485.2 Sinapis alba
TCGGGTAATAGGTAAACCTCCTCACAACCTATTGGCTCTTGCTTATACTAGAAAACTTATTCTTTGTTTAGCTCATATATGTAACTTATGAGACTGTCTTTCTTTTTCAGCGGGTTAGTGTTACGCTATCTCTTTTCTAAACCCGTCGCAGCCTTTAAGGTGAACTCTTTCTCCGCTCTTTGATCTTGTAAGGATGGTTAATGTGCCATGTTCTATTATGTTGCAAAAATGTTGGTTCTTCGTTGTGTTTTTGTGCAGGTAACTCTCAGTTTAGCCGCTAAGCGTTTTCAGACATCTATTCCTCTTTGTCGGGAAACCTTCTTCGCTTCAGCCATGGATGATCACCTTGTGCAGCGGTATATACGTATGAACTAGCTCATAAGTACCCTTGAATCCTAAACAAAATCTGAGTCATCTTCTTGAGTTCTTTGTCCTCTTTTTACGATTCAGTTACCAGGATCTGATGAAAGAGAGTTCAAGGATGCCATTGTTTGATCTCAAAAAGCTAAACGCATCACTTCCTGTACCAAAACCAAAGGAAAATTCGACAACAGTTCTGGTTTTAGGTGCCAAAGATGATTTCATAGTGGTACGAGCTACAAAACGCCCCCTCTTTGCTACCTGAACCAGAAAGTTTTAAAATTTTGGTACGTGTATTAAACCAGAGTGGGTTATGGTAACAGGACGACGAAGGACTGAAAGAAACCGGGAGGTTTTATGATGTTGAGCCGGTTTGTATTGAAGGTGTTGCTCATGATATGATGCTTGATTGTTCGTGGGAGAAAGGTGCCGAGGTTCTATTTTATTGGCTATCTAAGCCGAGAAATCTAGCTGCTTGACCAAACCGAACTGAATTGAAATTTTCTGTTTGTGGTTTTGGTTCGATTATTCCGGTTGAACTGATCAGTTCAGTTTGGGCACCGGTTTGATCAAATCAAACTTTTTGTTAACCGTTTTAAATTTTTTGAAATCTGATTGTGTCAAACTATACCAAAAATTAGACTATATTTATAAACTAGAGTAAGTCTGCGCTTCGCACGGTATATTTATTATTTATAAGATATAATATTTGATATTTTTGTACTTAAAATTATAAATATATTTGGTTAAAAATGCAAATATAAAAAAGTTTCTTTTAATTCTTTACTTTTTATATTGAATTCTGAAAATAACTTATATTGAAAACAAAAAAAAATCTTCAAAACTACTTATATATTTAAACAGATAAAATCTAAATGTTTATAAAATCATAAAATATGTTAAGGAAAATGACAATAGTTATATCTCATTTCACATAATTCATTTGTTTTTCTATATATTAAATTATTTCTTAAAACCTAGCAAGTGTTACATGCTACAGTTTTCTTTTTGGGAAATTTGGCTAATTGAGATATATTGGGAGTTAAGTTGTCTCAATATACCTTTAATTGTGTATTTTGTCTGATTATACCTTTATTTTTTTTAAATACGAAATTAATCCTAACTTAATTAACCCCAATTTAAATAAACTAATTCCAATAAATTTACTTTATAATTAAAATAGTTTAAAAAATAAATAAAAAATAAAGTGACTTAGTAACCCTAACCCCCCTTCTTCATTGTTATTTCTGCCTCTTTTTTCTTATCAACAATGAACTTCCACTCATTATTTTTATTCCGTCTCCAAACACCACATGTTACATAAATATGGACCATTTGATTTGATGAGAAAGAAGAAGAAGAAAAGAAGAAGATCAATGAATAGAAAACACACATGAAATCAACGACATTCAATGAAGCTTTACGTCAAGAACATGATCAATCTGAATAAAATTAGTTAAGATTGCTTCCTAGATTTTCTCAAGATTTAAAAACATAAAATAACTAAAATATAGAATACATATTTTAAATATGATACAACATAGACAAAAGGTTATAACACAAATTGTAACCATTTGGAATATATAATAAAGGTAAGAACCGAATGTTCTATCTACGATATATGATAGAGTAAAAGATAGAACATAGCTAAACCGTTTTCTAAATTTTTCTACAAAGAAGTAGAATACCTAGAATATGTATTGTATGTTACAAATAACAACGCACGTTGGTTAGCACTGAGACATATGTATTCTGTATTAAAATAGATCATAGATAAAAGCTTAGAATATGTATGCTAAATTAAATAAAACGTTGAAGACAAGTTAGGATGTGCATTGTATCCTTGTAAAAAGAGTTATAATATACATTCTAACAAATCTAGATCAACACATACAAATTGTTTTTCAATTTTTTTTATTTATATCAAATAATATAAAATATTCTCATAATTGTATTAATTTTTCATAATTATCTGAAATTTATATAATTTTTTAAAAAATATTTTCATTATTATAAGGGTATTTATGTCTAAAACTGATAAATTATTGTAAAGGTATAATGGGACAAACACATTTTTATTATAGCTTATTTTTCCAATTTCCCCTTTCTTTTTTTATTACTTTGGATATGTTTTCTTTTTTATGCAGGCTTAGTCAATTCCATAGTTTACTTAGTTGTGTGTCGGTTATCAAAATATGAGAAATATATTATTTTGCATGCAAACTAATAGTTAAGTTACACATCAAATTGAAAAGAAAATAATACATATGTAGGTGAGATAATTCGATAATTCAGAGAAGTGTTAGATATCCTCTATACTCTTTTATTTTTTTTAAGACTTTTTTTGAACATATGATACATAATATTAAAATAATCAATTTTTTTTTACAGAAGCAACACTTTGTAGAACCATATAAAAAAACAACCCAATAGTGAAAAAAACTCACTTCCTTAATCAACTTTTGTTTGGGTCCATATGCCAAAATTTAAGTAAAGGGTCAATACCCTAGTTCTTCATTTCTTCGTTCATGCAAAACCAGATAAAACCAAATCTTTTTTTGTATACTTATTATAGGTTATCAATAACCGTGGTAGTTTATATACTCTGACTTCATAGAACGATTTTTTTAATGCAATTCCAGCATTGGATCATTTTCATTTTACTTAGTTAGTTAGTTACTATCTTTGTATAACTAAATATGTTTTAGTTACTTTGAATTATTTCATGTCAAACATTTTTATGCTATATAGGTAAGTGCAAGTCACTGTTATACAAACTTTATAGTGTTCTGAAAATATATTTTAATTTTATGGTTGTTGTTAATTACTCTTTTATTCTTCGCATACAAAAAAACATTTTATTATTAGTCCATTGTATTTGTGCAATAATACTAATGAGTAGTTTCAAAAAAATCAAACAAAAATCATCGATTTGGAAAAGGTTAAATATACATGTAGAGAAAGAAATAAAATGTAATTAATTACTTTGAATTATTTCAGGCCGAACATATTTTTATGCTATATAGGTAAGTGAGTGTCACTGTTATACAAACAATATAGTGTTCTGAAAATTGTGTTAAAAAAGAAAGAAAGAAAGAAATAACATGTTTGCCTACGTAATATTAATTTCAATAGAAAAGACTCAACATAAAATTTCATACATTCAAAGATTAAACAGAGACATGTGAATAATCACACAACTCTAAATCCAAATCTAGTCTAATCAAACGGACCTAAACAAACTAAATCATCATCACATGTGTTAACTTTTTTCTCCTATGGACATTCGGGGCTGAAAGTAAACTGAAGTAAAATTAATCAAACCATCAGAAGATTGTTAGAAACCGTTTATTCATGGTTTGGTCAAAAGCTAATAAGAGTCCTTTCCTTTATAAGGTAAATCCTGCAATTTAAATCACAGTTGACAATGGAGGGTGTCAGTAAACCGGTAGGTATGGCCACGACGACATAAACAAAATCGGTCTCTGCTGACCAACTATCTATCATCTGTTTTGTGTACTGTCAAAAATATTCCAAATTCAGTTTTTTTTGTCTTCCAATAAAGATTTTTTGAATAATGGCTCTAGTAGCAAACATGTAGACCATTTGGAGTACAATAATTTTTGTTTGGACCAAGCTGTGGTTGTTGTTCAGCGAATGCTGCTCCCATCTACCAATTTCTTTTCTTTTTTTTTTTTGTGAATCAGAAACATGAAAACAAACACTTAAACTTCATTCAAGGAGATTGAGGCCGTGTACCTGTTGGAGATTGATTGAAACTCTTCGCGTTGGGGTTTAGCATAAATTACTGAATCAGACCTTAAGCTCATTAACAAATTCTTAAGAGTAAAATCAGACCTTTCATTAGATCATAATAATTTAGGCACGACAAACAAAACATTAGCATTTGGGTTGATCATAGTAATGAGAACCAACAAATGAGATTGATCATAGTATTTGACTACTTGATGTTGGGGGAAGTTGCATAGTTGAATTTCAGATCAAATAAACATAGGAGACTCAAACAGTGACGGTGTTTGAAGCCATAAGCCGTCACCTGGTGATTAATCTTATCATTACCAATAAATCTGAAAAGAAAAAGGAAGCTATTTTTTTCATATCACCGGAGCTACCTTACCGTCAAGAAGAAGCAAACAGACTTTGACACAGGTGCTACGACCGGCTTTGAAGTAAGCAAGGAGGACAGATGAGTTCGACATTCTCATCAAAGAAAGTTGTCTGGGTTGTAAGGAATGGAAGGATGATGTTCATGGGATGAAAACTAACCTTTTTATACACGGAGAATCACCGACTGAAAGATCAGGCAGGTGGAGCTAATGGTGCTAACTTAAATGATGAATGAGAAAAATTTGAGGTGTCTGAGACTCCACTGACTGTGTCTGGAACGAACTGAAAAGCACACACGAACCGAAAGGTACAAACACATGATTTAGAAATTCATGAATGTGTTGTTCCATATAGCTGGCGTAGTGTAGGACTACTTGGTCCGAAAACTATTCCATCTGAAACCGGTGGAATAGAAATTTACGATCATGAATATACTATTCACTGCTAAGTCTTTCTAGTGGAGCGCATGATAAGGGGAATAACAACTTTTATCACCAAAATAGTATAGGTGATGAAGCTGATGAAATCATATCACCGAAATAGTATTCTATCTCATTTGCGCATGTACTATACGCATGTACTATTTTATCTTTGTTATATAGTACATCACCCAAACCTTTGCTAGGAACTATACATATAAAGCCAACCACAACTGCTAATAAATATATCCACATCCCTATTTAGTAAATCTAAACCCTAGTTAGGAAACTATAAACACAAATACAATATATAAATTATTTTTCGATGTTAAACCCATGAAAACACATTTACTTGGTTTGAAAGTTGCATATGCTTTATTCCATACAGTCTAAGTAGTACGGTAAACCAATTTTGCCGGAGAAACCTACATATGGTTGCACGGTATTCAGTTAAAAGGTGTGAAAATTAGTTGATACAAGTATTCCATTTACACCCAATGACTTGGTTAGTTTCCATGGTAAATAAGTGGATACAATACAATATAGTATATAATTGAAGTTTAGTAGGACATCCGCGTACTATTCTATCTTAGTGACATATTACATATATATACTATAAACCCAACTATAATCTATAAATATTTTTACTATATTTTTAATTTATCAGCCATAGTATGAAATGTAAATATTTAACCCTACCCCCCCCCCCCCCCCCCCCCCCGCTTAAATACTAAAACCCAAGATAAACTCCTAATTACTAAATCTAAACCCTAGTCACTGAACTATAAACCCAAACAAAATCTATATAATATGCTGCCAATTTTTTTTAATGTACACGACATAGTATGAAACCTCTATAAATAGTATAGAAGGGGTAGTCTACTCCATTTACATTAGTTAAACACCCCTGTAAAATAATATGCGAAAATTATAGTCATGGTTGATCAAAAAATGTCTATGAACTAGAATTCTTACCTTTGTCCAACATTCGAATAAAATAAATTTAGTAGCAAAAGAAATCATACAAAATTTCATAGAGGAGAACAGTTAAATTTGGAATACAGTGATCGTACATAAATAAATGTAAAAAAGCGCACATACAAACAGTACAAAAGCTTTCACATATATATTGACTATTCCATTTCATATTCCAATGTAACTATAGTATACTATTAAGGAGTGGTGTTCCACTAAGGTGAATGGAATAATGAGAAAAAACGAACTAGGAGATATAATTATATAGAAGATTTAGTGGAATTATTGCCGATGGTGGAGTAGAATATGTTATTTGAATGTCACCTTCGCTTTGTCACCTTCCTCTTATTTGTTGCTATTGTTTCTCCATCTATTTTTGTTGTCATGATGAGTCTTTGAATGACTTACAAATAGAATATATAAACAACAAGTCAATCCAAACAGAAATATGCATGATGATGTATTATGGATACATACAGAGGTTCCATACTATGCGATCGAAAAGATGATCAATTTACAATTTGATCCACATACTTATATATGAATGAAATTTCAGAGAATAAAAGTGAAGAAAACCAAGTAACCCCTCTCAAGTTTCCTCCACTACTACACATTGGTGAAATCAAGATGGAATAAGTTCTTCAATTGACAGTAACAATTTTTACCTTTGTTCTCACCAAACGTGATCTCGAGAGCCCATAATTTTAACACCTCTCGAGTCGTACGAATTGAGTCTCTCTCGAATCATGAAACTCTTCTATTGCGCCAGAAACCTTCACTGTGAACAGAGTGGTTTGCTGCATCAATAGTCGCCACATATCTGAAATAAATCTATCAACCTTCACCAACAACTACTAAAAAGCAACCATTTGAGAAATGCATGAATATAAAGAGTCTACAGTTTACAAGAAAAAAAAAGTACATTTGATTTTAAATTATTTTATTTTAGCAGGTTGAAACAGTTGCAAACAGGGGATTAAATACATTATTACAGAAAATACACGATGTACACTAGCATATTAGGGAAAAGTGTTAGATATTGAATTATATTTTTTTTTGTGTGATATAGAGTGAAATTTCCCTTTTGGTAATAAACAAACATGGCTCAGTTCGTTTGACCGAAGTTGCATGCCTAGTGGTTGGGAGAAAGGTTTATTTCAAATTGATCTCTACATTTTTGGCTTTCTTCGGTCAGTCACTCTGCATCTTTCTCTGGGAGCTTCAATGGCCCAAGATCTTCTCGTTGGTCTTTTTTAGTTTAGCCTGCATCGACTTAGTCTTGAATCCTCTCTGTTTCATTCAAAACCAACACATGCTCTTTCAATCAAGACGATTGGAGAGCAGAAATAGCTTCAGGAGACATAAGAGTTGCATTGGATCCAAACTGATTTAACATGGTCAACTCAGATCTCTTATTCATAGTTGGCATCTAAACATGAGATAGAATGAGATCATCTGAAGTGATCTTAATCACATCTATGTCTCCGATCTCCTTACCAAGGTGAATCCATCCCTTTAAAGTTTATCCATTATCACATTCAGAATGACCAAAATGGACTTCTTCAAGGACTGCTAAGTGCTAACCTCCTAATTATTGGCTGACTAAAAACACTATCTCATTGACAACCTCATATTTTTCCATATATTTATGAAACATGACATCCTAGCTTGACACTTTGCCGAGACAGAAAGTTCCACTCTGACCTGTTTTTCGACGACTTCTTTCGCTCTTGACTGCCTAAGTTGGCCAATCTCCTTCTTTAGAATATAGGCAAGAGCATCCATTTTGATCTCTAACTCTATGACAGCCTCTTGGGCAGCTTCAAACTCCTTGGTCGACATGACAAGTTTCTCATTAACCGACTTCAGCTCGGCGAGTAAATAATCCCTCTCATTAAATATGCCTTTTGTCTTTTCCTTAATCACTTGAAAGCCAGTCTTTCACTTGTTATATTTCTCGGTCTTGGCCTTATGAGTCTCTGAGATCCGGCGGATCTCGACATATTTCTTCCTCAGGGTGTTCTCATAGTCACAAAACCATAAATTTGATAAGAGAGGCGTACTGACATAAAAAAAAGTGTGATGTTCAGTATACACAGAGAAAATGAATGGGTCAGTAAAGATATAGGATCTAGACACATACAACGATTCTTGCACAAGCTGCTTCACGTTATTTGTTAGATAAAGCTAACTCAAGCACTTGTGGGAATGACCTTATCCCGCCTTTGATTTATCAAAAGAACTTGGCGAGAGCATTTTGGTAATTCACTAAGGGAATATCTTTTGAGGGAGTTTGATCATTCAACTCGCATAACATGTTTTACGGCAGCTGCAATGATCTTATTCACAATGTAATCATCATATAGAGGATCTAAGTCATGTTCAACAATAGTCTCTTTGGCTGGAGAATCTGATGGTTCAGTTACCATCTCAGCAGCTTCCTCAGCTGCTGCAGCAGGAGGATTGGATTGATTATCAATAATAGACTTCTCGACAACCTCATGGGTTGTCTTTCCGGTTTTTATCCTCGTTGAGGACTTTGTTTTCTTCTTCTTTGATTTCAAAGGTTCTCAGTCGGAATGGGGACTGAAGTAGGCACTGCCGATATGTGATAGAGGATTTGCAAGGGGTTCTTGGACCCGAGTTCAGACGGCTTAAGATGGGATGTTCTTCTTGACTTTACCTATAGATTTTTTGGAGCTCTATTTCTCTTACCACGGTCTTCTGAGAAAGGAATTATGGTGTCCAATCAACTATCCAAAAAAATAAAGAAAGTTGGTGTCATGAAGTCGCAACTCGGCATTTTAACTTAGAGTGATAAATATATACCTTTTTGGATACAATCGAGTTGGCAGCAAATCCTCTCATCACTAATATCTTGCTAGGTCTGATGACTTGATGCTCTGACATTGATAACATATGAGAAAACATCTTCAAGATCTAATGTTGTGATGGGCTGTCTAACTGCAAGATAGAGCAATAGACGTTGATTAGTAAAATGACTGAAGAGAACAAGGAAAAAGTTATCTACCAACTACTAAGTTCCACAAAATCCTAGGAGTGACTGGTGACTCTCCAAAAGCCACTGAGTTGCTTTTAACAAAGAAATATTATCTTTACCAATCTCTAATCTTATTTGAATGACCGATAAAAATGTTGTGGCCGGTTCTCATCTTTGAGTGGGCTGTTCCAGATTCAAGGAAGAATCCAAGGTGGCCAGTTCCCTGAAAACCCTATTAATTCCTGATGTTAGCTGCAAGATTGCAATATGTCGCCTATCATAGTAGGATGTGATCAGATGTGGAATCAGGAATCAAAGCCTGTCATCATCCTTGAACCAAGCTTTGTAAACACACCTGTATCACACTGAAGAGCTCAATGGTCGCTGATCTGACCTAGGAATCAGGAATATGAAAATGGGTTCTACTCCTATATGTTCAACAAGCGCATTAACCTTTTTTACTTAGATTTAGCTGGCGCATGCCAACACAATTTTGACCTCCTACAACTGATGGTCTGAGTTCAAACTGAGATTTTTTCCTAATAAAAAATATTTTGTCTTAGCTGAACACAATCGGCTTAAGGCTGATGGATGATGGAGATATCCTAAGTCTATCCACATCGACAACTTGAGGACTCCTACCGACATCATCAATGTTATACTGGTCTTTTCCTTCATCTTGGCGCATATCTTCTGAGAATATAATCAGTTCAAGTTGGGTAGAATCCAAACCCGATGTGTCATTCATATCCCGCCAAGGTCTACAGATCAGGTCAGCAACCAGAATTGAGCCCCCATATATTTCTGACTTTGAAGAAGAAAAATCCTTTTTCTTTCCTTTGATTGAGCATTTTTGGATCCTAGACATTTTCTTATAAGAAAAGATGAAAAAAACAAAAAAGATCGGAGAAATTATGGGAAAGGCGATGGTAGATCGGAAAGTCATGAAGTTAAAGACAGAAATAAAACAAAATTTTAGAGAGAAATTATCTTGATCACTAGACAAAGTGAAGAAATGAGGAGAGGAGTCTACTTTTTATTGGAGAAATGGCGCGAAAGAAGAAAATGCATCATCATTAGGTCTGTTAAACATAAAGTGGCCGCATTCTGAGGAAACCATGATCTTATTTCCCTCAAAATCGAATAACCGATTTTGACGTGAACCGCAAGAAGAATTCGATATTAAAAAATTCTCCGAAGAAAATTGAGGTGAATCATTATAAGCGTCGAGATGACAAATCAGAAAAGATTAAAGGACTGACTATGACGAGTTCATTTTACCTTTTGGGCCCATTCTTGATAATTCATCAAAATTGACTCTTGTCTCTCGCAATGACCTGGTGGGGAGGTATTGTTGGTGATGGACTATGTCCCTCGACAATACCCACAATGTAAACAAAACTCGATCCAATTAAGGAAAGAGGCAGTCGAGGAAAGCCAAGTTGGTTTAGGCGGAAAAGAAACAAGTTGGCATAGTCGATTATAAATAAGTAATATATAATACAAAGAAAGGATTCACAATCACGTAAAAGTCGGCATAAGAATTAAGGTTTTAATAACTTAACCTTGTTATTACCGAGTTCATTGTTCTCATACAGTTTCTTTATCTTTTCTTTCTATAATCGAACTTTGATCTCTCAGTAAGCATATTTTAAATAATTCACCATCAAATTCTTCCTTTTATCTCGAACACGCCAAATTCATATTCAACTGTTGTGACTATGATGTGCCCCATGTTCAATTTTTGGTTTGTATGTGTCGTTATGGTGGGTGGGGTTTATCCACTGTGCAGACCGCTATGGTCAACTTCTCGATGCGGTCGTGCTAAGGCAGCTATTATGCCCACTGGTCGATCAGTGTTATCTTCAGATGCTCATTCTTTGCGACATGATTGATATGCGTCCCATAAATTGATCGTTACTCTTGCAATACATATTAAAATGACTTAAAAACACCTCATTTGGAGAGCTAACTCAATTTACTGTGTTATAATATGAGCTTCAAAAGATAACGTGAGGACTTTCCTCCAAGTTGATATTTCAACCTTTTGTGGCTTAAACTTGTCGAAACTTATATAACCGCTTCTAA
The DNA here is from genome assembly GCA_012274485.2 of Sinapis alba. Classification (NCBI taxonomy): domain Eukaryota; kingdom Viridiplantae; phylum Streptophyta; class Magnoliopsida; order Brassicales; family Brassicaceae; genus Sinapis; species Sinapis alba. The sequence continues at coordinate 10,972 of MU106242.1, forward strand.
CGCTGAAAACACATATATGCACATGCAAATGCAACATATACTCTTAAATGGAATATAATTGAACCTAAATATGATGAAAATGAGTGATAAAAGAGGTAAAAAAAACAAGATATCAACTCTACGAAACTTATCCTCTACTTGTCCACGAGTAAACAATTAAGTAAAGCCGAGGAAAAAAAGCTTGAAAGTGGGAACTTATATCCAAAAGATACACACAAAGTTACATCCAACAAGCATTCTAAAGCAATCTTCATTCCTACACTTTCATACTTCACCATACTCATCACAATTCAAGTGTTTTGTTGTTTAGCTAATGCCTTAACTTTCATATGAAATCATATCTACCAGCCATTTAACATTCATTAAGATCAACGTCTATTCTCACAAATGGACACGCAATAACAAAATATTTTTTTAGGAAGAAGAATGCATGACGATTAGTGTTTGAAAGAGGTCCATAATGTATAAGGTGGTTAATGATGAAATGCAAGACATGTTGTACAATCAACAGAGATATGGACAGTTAATGCATACAAAGAGTTTCCTCTAAATCCATTCATTTTCTAAAGTTACTCCCTAATTTGACCTATGTGCAAGCTAAAAGGCTCATAACCAGAATTTTACTCTTTTCACATTATCACAACCACCTTCATTTCATAAATTAACACCCTAAGGATCATTGGTACTCTTTTCTTTCTAACTCTTGACTCATTTCTTTTTCCACTTCTTAACTCTTTTGTTTCTTGTTTTTATTTTCTTTTCTTTTGTGGATTTTTTTTTTTCTAGAGCTTAAACTTTTTTTCTCGAATACTTAGATTGTGTCTACTTCACCACAAATATCTTTCTTTTTTTTTTTTCTTTCAGTGATCATAAACTCCCAAAGTAAACTTTTCTAAACAACCCAAAACCAATATATGTTGAAGCTCAAACCCGCATAAGTGTTGTTAGCCTTTAAATGAAGCTAACTCTAAGGAAGATTCTTTTTGTCATCCCAATACTTACAGATTTTTACACATGATTGCACAAAAGAGAAACCTCACTCAACAAGTAAGAGTATTAGTTTAGAATCAAATGGCTTAGTTTCAAGGGAGGAAGGATACTTGGACTAACAAAAGAATGGCATGCAAAATATGATAATCCAAGCATTATGAACGATAGTTCATGCATTGCAAGCTCATAAGTGAGACAATTAAATGTTAAATTAAGTCCAAATTCACATGGCTAGCATCAACACAAGAACTTTCATCAATAAATGAATAAGTAAGCTGAGAGATCCAGTCATGTTTTCCATTTTTTGGTTTGTCAAAAGGTGAGGTCTACTCGATTAGGTTACTAAGAATTTTTATTTACAAGGAAATCTTACTCTTTTTTTCCTATGCAATTAAAATGCAACATTTAAGAGAAAAAAACAATCCTAAATATAAATGATTCATGAGAAACTATGAGTCTTTTTGTATTTCAAGAAAACAAAAAATGAGACTGAAGACTCTCCCCCGAAATTAATTTCATATAGTCCCTTGTGTGAGAGAAAACTTGAAAGAGAGATCAAAACAAAAAAAGGAATAAAGACTAAATATGTACAAAGTAGGAGTGGTACTTACATAGAAAGGGCGAAATATGGTAATGAGAGTAGGAGGAGGCGTGTGGAATAACGACATGGGATAGACCAACGTAGTTGCCCTGTCGGTCTTGTCTATTGCGCAAAGGTTGGCATGCGGGACGCTATAGTGGCCACTAACTTCTTTTCTCTCAAGTGGTTGGTTAGAGACCGCTTATTCACGACCATTTAGCCCCTTGTTTGAAATTGGTCGTGTGAATGAGGCGACGTAGTGGTCTCTCCATAACCGCTATCTATTCAAGCACCTTAGATGTGGATGCTACGACACATGCGATATGATGACTTTGTCTTATTGCCACCTAAAGTACTTGGAGGTGGACTGAGTAAGAGAGGAATATAGATGGGATTCTGAAAATTTTGGCATGACCTCTTGGAACTTTGGAGAGTTCCTCCAATTTTTTTATTGTCTTAGTCCAATGATCCTAAGCTTATTTAAACACACCAAAACAAAATAAAAGATAGACAAAATATTTATAATATATCATATCATATGGCTTTCTCCATGAGAGCTTATTTAGAATTGTTACCTTTGAATTCTTCCATTTGTCTAGTGAAGATTGGGATCACCCTCCTTCAAAAATGATAGTAAAAACTTGATAAATAAAATCTTGAAGTAATAACTTGAGAAAATAAATATTGAATCTTGATTGACTCACCTTGAGTCTAACGATAATAAAAATATGTCATCTCTCCTATTATATCACATGATTAATTTATTATACCAAGATAGAAATTTGAAAAGTATTCTTTTTTTTTTAACATCAAAAAGTCATTATGTTACTCAAAAAAAGAGGCAGTCTGTGTAGCCAGACCAATATATAAACAACCAACAAAATAGTTCCCTATAAAAGGATCTTACAGTTCTAGCAAAAAAATATCAATTTGAGTTTGAGTTTGAGATATGTAAAGAATCTTGAAGGATTAAAATCTTCTACGTAGCGCCGCTATCTCCTTCAACTTTGTAAAGAAATTTGGTCATGCTTGGGATTTTTTTAATCACTGTGATTAAATACTTGTAGTTGTTCCAAAATTCTAGCAAGTACATAAAAGTGTTCTATTATATTTTTCATCCTATTGTATGATATATCCATTTACTATTCAACATACTATTGTAATTATATAGGAGGCACAAATTTGTTTTCATTCTATAATATTTATATATAATGTATAGTAAAACCTATTTTTAACCTCTATGTTATAGAAGGCCTGCTAGCAGTTAGGGTTTTGGCGACCAAGGTAATGGCGACAACGAATCTTAGATGCTCGTGATTTCCATTGAGATCCGATCATTCTCCAGATTGAAACGTCGTTTGACGATCAATCTCATTAGGTTCACGTTTTCGGATACGGTAAGTCTACAATTCAGGGTATGGCTCGGTATGCTTCTTATCTACACTTTCGGTTACTATCTGTCGAACCAAAATTCCAAACATTTCTCTAACACTCTTCTTCTTGTATGTTATTATCATCATAGCTCTGCAACTGTTTCTCCTTTGCGGACAGTGTTTAGGCTGGATTATATTGTGTTATGCTCTGGTATAGTTTTGTGCAACATAAATTTGATCCACAATCAGTTTCTTCAGTGGGGTTTTATTTTTATTTCCTATTGGATCATTCTCATACAGATCTGATCCAAATGTTCACGGTGTGGTTCTGTATTTGTGCACTCTCACACTTGATGTTTAAGCTTTCTTTGAAGCTATACGTTTTAATGGTGGATCTACGACTTTCTCGCCAATGTCCTTCCATGATAGATCAAAAAGGCAAAGTAATTATGCTTGGCGATGATAAAGAGGACGAACCAAACCAGTTGGAAGATCAGACTGATGAGAAGCTGATCTGAGAGTATCTTTCCTTGATTGGGAAGGTTCTTAACCGTAAAACAGAAATGTTGAAAAGCTCATTTCTTTTATGCCCCAACGTTGAGGTATGCAGGATAAGGTTAAATCAAATGATTTGGAAAATGATCTTTCCATTACAATTTTGACAATTAGGATGATTTCAAGCTGTTATTTCAATTGGACCTTCCTACAAAATTTTCATGTTTGTTTGAGTGCGTTGAGAGCCTATTGTTTATGAGGACTACCTTTCAAGGTATGCCATACAGGAATTGAAAAGATTTGATCATAATTTTGGGTCTAAAGCTAAGCAACATTTGGCTGACTCACATCTAAAAGGAAAGTCTTATGTGCGTTATGATTGAGTGCAACACAGCTGTCATTCATCAAGGGACTCACGTGGTTATGAGTCAAACCATTACCCAGCTCATAAACCATATGAGAGGCAAGATGAGAAAAAAAATGAATGGCGTGTGCGGGAGGGAGACAGATCTTTGTCATCCCGGAGTACCCAACCTAAGCTAGATAAAGTTCATCATGACTATTCAGATCCTTCGTCTTCTCCAGGTGCCAAAATAAGTACTGTAAACGTCACCTATCGTCCTGCTCCTATGGCTGTGATTACACCTTTTGTATCTCCGGCAGGTTCTCTTATGGATGATAGTACTCATATGAGGCTTCCCTTATGTTGGAGATGAATTACATCCTCCCACAAAGACGCAAGAGAGGAGCAATTCCGGTTAATTGGCTATTTTCCTCCTTGTTATTAAGGAGGTTCTTGGCTTTTCAGAAAGAATTTCTGGCTCACTGACTTCCATTTCAGTGAGATGCAATCCTACGTCATATGACCATGGTCGTGATGAAATTCACACCACCGGTTAAGGTTCCAGAATGTTTCTGGTGCTTTCATATTCTGAGGCACTTGACTTGTGGGCCAATCTGCATCAAAACATTAACAAATTCTGACTTTGAGATGGAAAGATTGGAGATATCTGGCCATGTTGACACTTACATTCCTTTGGCTTTTCCTATAGGCCGATTCTGGTATTTGCAACGATTCCTGCTTCCTGCCTCCTTTCCAGGCTTATGATAGGGTTTGTCGTTTATGTCGCTTTTATCACTTCTTATCCCCTTTTGTCACTACTTCAGAGGAACTTTTTTGATCGATACATTGAGTCGTCTTCCCACTTTACCTGCGCACATGCTCGGTACATTACATCCTCCATGTTCTTGCATTGTTATATGAATAACTCCTTGTACAAGTCCCGTCGTGTAGCAGACCTCTCCTAGGATTGATACATTTTCTTGGTTGAAGCATGCTATATAGCTACGCAGGGGCTCAGTATGGTGCTGAAGGATTTCATTGAGGTCATCGACTGTTTTCTCGTTCCTGCCACTCATGAACTGTTCCACAAACTGGTCGGTCATGGTTGCAAAGGAGCGTATTAATTTATTTGGCAGGTTGATGTACCATTGTAAAGCGGGTCCGGTCAGAGTTAAACTGAAATCCTTGCACATTGTGGCTTCCCTATGTTCTTTCTTGATTTCTATAGTAAGCATCCCTTTCTTGTACATATCCAAATGGTTATCTGGATCTCTGGTGCCGCGTACATTCTCAAGTTTGGGAAGGAAAACTTCCTTGATATCTTTTTTAGGGTGATCTCATCCACAAAAAGGTGTCTGCATAAGAATCATGAGTGCTTCTTCCAATTGGAGGAGCGACACCCAGGAGTCTCTCGATCATTGATCGGACAGCTTCAGTTTTTTTGGATAAGACATGCTTGAGATAGGCCACCGTTGCAGATTTCTTTGATGCGTTCGCTTCCTGCATCTTTTTGTTGGTCTTTGAACATGAGTCGTCGTCTTCAGTGTCGTTTTCTTGATTTTATAATGTATGTAAGAATGTCAAACGAGAGAGTACATTTACGCAAAAGAAGCAAATTTTATAGAAACGCTTGTGGACCGAAAATAGTGCTTGTTTTTTCCTAATAACTTCCATCATATCATCAAAAATTCACATTTATCCCTTTTTGGTCAACTTTTTTTTTTCTTGCTTTTGAAAATTGCGTTGGATTCTTTGCTTTTCTTAATTGCTGCTTTTTTTTCCTCATTTTGTGTTTGATTCATTGTTCTTGCAATTATAGTTTTCGAACTCTTTTTGAAAAAGAAAATGTCAAAGTCGTTGGTAGCTCATACGTGTGTGTATACACAAAACTAACGCATTTATGGCAATGCATTTAAACAAGCGGTTTATAAGACTTAATTTAAGTTTTACCTAATTAGAGCAACAATATCAAAATAAATGTGTCTGTGGATTCTATGAAGAGAGCTCGAGTAAATTCGGTGTATGAAGAGAGAAAGAGATCAAGAAAAGGAGATGAAATTCGAAGGGATCACTCGAAACACGCAAGAATGACTGCAAAAGCCCGCATGAATATTCACAAAGATAGCATGAAATCTCTGCCAAAACATAAGAAATCGATGATGATTAAGTCAATGAGAAGCAAATCATCTGTGCAAGATAATCAAAAAAATGTTATTGTTAGGGTTGTTGAAAAGGAAAAGGAAAAAACAAAGAATGATGATGGTGCCATTGTGACTATGGAGGGAAAGATGAAAATGCCTTTTTCAGAATGTCTCGAGGAGTGGCCGCACACATTAACTTATGAAGAGGAGTGGATATGGTTTGCGTTTGCATTTGGGTGGGGATGGTGGTGGCGTTATGACGCGGTAATGAGCGGTGACAATTGGTTTAACTAAATATTATATAAACAAGGGCTTTGTTACAGTCAGTTTTGGGCTGGTGCTACTATATATTTGTCGGAAAATTCTGAAGATCACATAACATATTGAAGAGTTAACTGAGTTATTGATCTGGGTCATAATATCTATTTAAATAATTCTGTTTTATTTATATTAAAGTATTTGGAGTGTTTTTATTTTTATTTTAAAAGAAAATACAAAATCATAATATCTAGGTTCTATTCAGTTCATTAAGGTGCTGATTGTTTTTGTAGTTTTTAGATTTTGGTTTCTAGTTTTTGGATTTTAGTTTTTAATTTTTAGATTTTAGTTTTTAAATTTTGGTTTTTGATTTTGCAGTAGATTCTAGTTTCCTGAAAAACATGAATGGTTGTTTTAGATTTTAGTTTTTAGTTTTTAATTTTTGCTTTTAAAATTAATAAAATAGTACACAATTAATAGTTAATTTATTATTTGAAAGAGTAAATAAATTTTTAAATAAATTTTTATAAATTTTATAAATTTTCAAATTGTATTAAATTTATATAATTCAAATAATTTTAAATAAAAAATTTATAGATGGATTTTAGAATACAAACTTAAATCCCAGTTTAATAAATATATGATATTTATAATTTAAAAAATAATAATTTTACTATAATATTTATGATATAAATTTGATTGAAATATTACGAAATTAATTTAGATAAACAAAAATCTAATAGTTTGATATGCAGAAAAGATTAATTTTATGTGTTTGTATTTGTTTTATAAAATGGTTATGTGCTTTTATATATGTAAACTAATTAACTTGTTAAAAAAAGAGTAGATTGAAAACCCCATAAATCTAGATTTTGGTTTATGTATAAATTGGTAAAAGAGTTAAAATTTGGTTTCCCTAAAAAATAGGATATCTATTTTACTAAAATCTTGATTGGAGAAAAAATAGATTCTAAAAAAAAAAAACCAAAATCTAATCTAGAATCAGCAAACAATCAACCTCTAAGTATATATTCGTTTTACCATCACTTTGACTATGTTATTTAAATATACCGGGTTCTTGAAACTATACAATTTTAACTTTTCAATAAAGATGAGTTACAAAAAAGCTTCTCAATAAAAATATTACAGAATAAAAACATTTTTGATCAGTTGATAGACAAAACTACACAATATGACAAACAATCCAACATAATAAATGAGAGAGAAGCTCAATTAATATTAAGGTGATGTGAATCTAATGTGGTGATGGTTTCACTATATTATCTATCAAATAAAAATGACCAAAAAGGATTTTGATGAATGAGGTTACCACACAATTGGAAATCACGTTCACCTAGAGTAAAATTCACCAAACTAAATCAATAACTGAACAAAAAGATACAAAACATGTATGGCCTAAATTTATTAAAATGTCAAAAATGCTTGGAACAAAAATTGTCCAAAACAAAATCTATAGATATTCTTGTACCTAAATACTCCCTCCGTTTAATTTTAATTTTCATTCAATAATAATTTTTTCGTTTTAACATAACTATTGTTTTAATTTTTTTCATGCAAAATTTATTAATTTTATTTGTTATATTTTTTTCTATATTTTTTTGTTTATTTTTTTCCATATAAGTAATGATTTTTTTATTTTAAAAATTTACAAAACTAATTATCGTTTTAATTTGCATGCATAAATCTAAAGGGACAAATAAAATATATGAAGAGAGTAAAACATAAACCAATACAATACAAAAAAACATGCATGTAATGCAGAAAGATTACGGGGAAAAAAATTCCTCGTAAAACTATGAGTAAGTAACTATAACTTTATGATGAAATGATATTTCATTGTAAAGTCGTCGTAACTTTACGAGGAATAGGCTTTGTCGTAATGCCCTTGTAACTTTACAACGAATATACGAAGAAAGAGAAGATTCACTGTAAAGCCTTTGTAACTTTACAAGGAATTTACGACGAACATGTTACCGTTAATTTTAAGTGAAAACGTATTATAAGTATTTGTTCACCCAACTGAATAAGTTGTAAACTACTTGTAAATTACAAGAACATGTTATATAGTTATAAAAATATAGTAAAACATTTCCTTGTAAGTCTGTAGTTATAATTGCACCTATCAAAATCGTAATTTTCTATATATATGTCCATTCTCATTCCAAAGGAACACACACAAAAATCAATCTAAGCTTTAATGCTTGCCTAATGAAGTATCAATTGCCACTCTGTAGTATTGATCGATACTTGTTTCTTGTTCGCATGCGATTGGGCTGCCATGCCACCTCCTTCTTTCTACCCACAACCACAACCTTCCCTTAGTTCATTCTCCCCATATATAAATAGGATTTTCACCCCTTAGTTCATTCCCACACAAATAATCCAACGACATGTATCCTAAGAACATATGAGTCTTAAGGTAAACCTTATAGTCTTTAGCTTTCTCTAGAATTTTTTTTTCTAATTATTTGTGTAGATTTATGTTAAGATACTGGTTCCTCCTTACGGAGCTTCAAGAACCCTTTTTCTTTTAGGATTAGTTTGATATAAGTTCCAAGTCATACTAACCGCGAGATAGAGGTGATAGAGTCTGATAAAGATATCATGCTAAGGGAAGACCACCCAAACATCCATGTGAGTCTCGATTATAGGATAAATTGTTGTTTCGTAGCTTAGCGCATGTAAAACAAGAGTATTGATTGATGCATGCATGCACGGTCAGGTTTGTTGCATGATAATATGATGATTTGATGATTATGAGAGATATTGGGTTATATTATTTGAGAACTGGATGGGGGGGGGGGTATAACATATATACGATACATGATGATATGATTGATCGTGTGATTGAGTTATACTGTCTAGGCCTCATTCCAAAGGGTATAGCATGTTTGCTATGAACATATGAATGAGTTATATCGCCCAAGCTTCGGATTAGAGGGGATAACATGTATGTGGATGTATAACATTTATTTGCATGTTTTCTAACAGGTTCACTGGTAAAAGATCTGAATGAGAATGGTAGGTTCACCGGGTAGGTGACCCTTATGTCCACCGACTCTCTTTAGGAAGTGATCCATTAGGTTTCAGAATTTTAGGAAGATTGTTGTGATAGTCACTAGTATGCTCTTTTTGGTGATGTGGATCAAACTTTTTTTCTGGCCAAATACTAAGCGCTTATCGAGATGGTCAATTGAATGCGTGTTATAAGATGGTATAGAAGTGTTTAATTTATTGTCGCGGTTAAGACTGTGTCATTGGTTGTGGTTGTTAAGCACATAGGGGAATTACTAGTAGAAATAGGCAAGGCTCAGAGATCATGAAGAGCTAACCACTCGTGAAGGATGAATGTTTTGGAAGTTGGAAATTTGAATGCTCATATACTTGAATGTTATTTTCTGATATGCGTGCATAATTGGCTAATTAATTTCTTGACTGAATGATGCAAATCAGAGGAAATATTCAATTGTTAGTGAACCCTTACTTACTAAGCAAATTAGTTATTCATTAGACTCTTCTTTTGAAGGTAACCATAGGGGCAGATTGTTAAAGAGCACCAGTGTTGGCACAGTGTTTATGCCTTTTACAAATGAGTATATATATATATATATATATATATATAATTAGTTTAAAAGTGGTCCATGTTATATAAATTTGATGTTGTTTGAACCTAATTATTATATGAATAATAAAGGTTTTTGTGAAAATTCTCGGATTCCATATGATATTAGTCCTAGCCATGGACGAACCAACTAATGGCTTCAAACTCGGGTTGCAAAGCATTGATTTGGAACTGCTAGGAAACCCGTTATCATACATTTGACCTAAGTATTTTGGGTTTGATATGGGAAATTGTGGTTGAATGTTTTGGCACGTTGTATTAAAGTTCTTTAGTTTGTTGTTCATATTCTTGTTTGATTGTATAACAACAAATTAACCAATTTTGACTTAAACCGGATCAGGGGTATTACAATAGTTAGAGTAGACTGATTTTTGGCACTGGTGTCGGGAATGTTTTCTTCAGGACTAATGATTCACCTTGCATGATATATAAATATTGTTTCCTCAATCCTTTCATGAAGACCTTCAGTATAAAGTTCCCACCTTTGAACTCACATTCTTATTCTTCAGGTGTACCAACTGAGACTAAGTTCCTCAAAATTCCTGGCATATACCTGACATCATGTAAAATAAATGTGGTCCCATCTGGATTTCTGAAACGGATTGATCATGACCCTTCCACTTTAGAACCCGAGTTATTTGCCATCCTTAATTTTCAAGTTGCTTTCTCTTTTAGGTCCAAGAATAGCTACTTATGGGGTTTCATGTGAAAGGGGTGTCTAACACCCACTCAACATGGTCTACATCTCCTGAGGTTAAGTTCACTTCTGTAACTAGTAGACCTATCAAATCTTTGGCATCATCCATTACTGCTGATGCTTCACCTTTCTCAAAAGATTTTGACCTTCCCTTTTTTCTTTACTCTCTTCAAAACATTTTTTCTTGATATGGTCTTCTTTTGCTCACATCCAACAAGGACACTTCCCATCTTTCTATTTACAGCGAGACCTCTACCAAGATTATAAAAAAAATTGTAGTCCTAGAGTCTGATCAACCCCTAACATTGTGACCTTAACAAGGGAAACTACTTAGATATAATTAGGCAAAGCATAATATAAATCTGAATAGAATTCATAAATTAGATAGAGTAAGAAAATTGGATTTCCAATACAAATCTCTGAAGAATTCTTGGATCTTCTCTCCAAATCTACTAAAATCCCTACAATATTATGTTGTGGTGAAAAAGATTGTGTTTTACTAGACAATGACTAACCACATATATAGCAGGTAATAGTGGTGCTTTTGGGCTTAAGTTGGTCTTGAACAAGTTGTTTTTTTTACTCGCGATGGTGTCGAGCGACACTAAGGGGCCGATGTCGATTGACGCTTCCTTTGAGTGTCGACTCTGAGTCTGATTTCTTGAACAACTACGGGTATATCAACTCTCCAGACTTACCCTTTGTCTGCCCTCAAGCAAACAATAAAATAGTCTTGTGAAAGAGGTTTAAAAACAATAGGATCTCCCACAATTTAAAATTACTACATTCACCTCTGCAATGTTGCAAGCCACATTAGATTGGTACCAACTTTAGAGGCATTTTCATCTACTAGATCTTAGTTTAGCAACCAAACCATCCAACCTACAGCTTAGCTGATTCCGCCTGACATACCCCTCTACTGATCTGATTTCTGCAAATAAATGTGTAGGCTACATTTTGGGAGTATCGATCAAAGAACATATAGAATCAACTCAAGCAAGTATATGGACCAACAAGTTGTCTTTTCTGATCCCTTTTCTCTCTCTTCTCTTTTTCTGAATGTTTTCTTTTCTTTCTTATTTCAATGAATAGTAACGCTGATGCAGTCCGTCTTGTTCATCTTTTCTTTTTCTGACAAAGTGTAGGCGAATAATGGGGTCATAATAAATTTTCCAACCCCTCGCCTCCAGCAATGTTTGATCATTTCATTAGCGTATAATAATGGGGTCGCATGAAATTTTCCTATCCCTCTAAACAGCAAGAAATAATCTCAATCTTTTATTTTCTAGATGCCAAAGAGAGGTGAGAGGGAAACATGAACACAAAGACTTTTACCTTCCAAAATTGTAGGGAGTTCCTATCCAATGTATACCAAACCTCAAAATAAGCAAATAAAATTGATTAAGGTTGTAAGTCAGCTATGGTTCCTTCAGGCTTTCTCATCTAGCATGAGTGTTATTGGCAGGTGATCCACCTTGGTGTTACCGTTAATTACACCCTGCAGTCAATAACCTCAAAGAATGGTGCTGGAAATGGTTAGATAATAATAAAAAAATTAAAAGTTCATCATCCCATTTTTGAATCTATAAAAACTCAATGAAAACATAATATCAGTAATACCTCCCCTTTCTGGACTTAAACAATATTGTCCTCAGGATTATACAATCTAAGATCGATGGGATAATAAATCATAAGTAAAAAATTTAACAAGGAAACACATGATACATGCTTGCTGGATATAGTGTCGATTGACACAGTGAAGTGGCGGCCGATGCTCGTGATGCTTCGTCGATCGACATTGATCAGGTGTCGGTCGATGATGGGTGCAGACTAGTCTTCCTCCAATTTTTTTTTTACTTTTATAACCTGAAATAAATAAACACGGAAAATCATTTTTAAAAGAAAAATAATTAAAACTACTAATGGGTTGCTTCCAATCAAGCACTTGTTTATAGTATTTAGCTTGACGATGTGGAAGTTTTGAGCTAGTATGGAGTTAATTGAGTACTTGTTGGGAAACAAGTAACAACATCTTCTTTGCTCATTTCAAACCAGGTGCCAACAAAGCTTTTTATTGCTTCTTCCCCTCTGGTTATGTACTCTTGCGGGCTCTGAATGTTCTAATGAGTGTAATCCACTTTCAGCTGTAGCTCTTCCATATACTTGCTCAACCATCCAATGTTGTTGTTGATAGGAAAGTAGATTTCATCAATCTTCTTGTAGAACTCATAAAATATCCTATCCTAGGCCGTAGAAATATCAATAATCAGCTTCTTGAGATGATATGTACTGTATGTATCAGCTTTTGGCGGATAAGGGGGTGTAGAATGAAATCCAGGCATCTGAAAACATCCCTCATACTGTGGTAAACTCAGATAGCGTCCTCCCAAACTTTCTGCCATTTCAAGTTTTTCTTCCATGTCTTCCTTAGAAACATTGATGATCCTTCCATCCATAGCATGTGCATTTCTTTTTTCATATATGTATACTCCATATTCATATGGTGACAGTACACGGGTCTTTTTCTAGGAAGGGTAGCAGCTTCAATCGCATAGCTTTCTCGATAGGCTGGACTCTCAGGAGTGTTGACCAATGCTGCTGGCTGGGTGTCGATCGATACTTTACCGTCATCTATCATCTTCATGCTCTGCGCCAGAATCAGAATAACAAATTGCTATAAATCCTGAATCATCTCCTATCTCAATGTAGGGTGTGCGTCCTTTGACAACTCTTACTCGATAATTGAGTATCAAGCACATCTGATTTTTCTGCATGTTGCAGACATATCCCACAGTAGCCATGAAGGCTCTTACAAGTAGTAGAGAAAAATTCTAGTCTATCTAAATATCCATGACATGAAAATCAACTGGAACTAGGGTATTGCCGATTTTCACCTGAAGGTTTTTGATGATTCCTCTTGAATTAACCTTAGAGCAATCCACAAAAGTGAATGAATCGTCATAAGGCTCTATCTTCAGACTTAGCTGATCTGCCACCACCTTTTGCATGATACTAACTGAAGAACTTGTATCACAGAGTGCATTAGGGTTGCTAAGACCTCCAAAAATGCAAGAAACTGCAAACTTCCCAGTATCACTCTTCTTCTTCTTCAGTATAACTCTTTGCTTCATCTTCTCTCTATCTGATGGAACATATGCTCAATGTCCTCTTCTGTCTCCTTGCTTTCTTTGAAAAACATCCAGAGTTAGTGGATGTAGTAAGCCTCATCGAAAGGTGTATCCACATTGATCCTTAATACCGTCTTTGTAAATTTATCCATCTCCTTCTCATTAGCCTCTCTCTTTAGATGCTTGGGAACCTTGTTTTCTTTCTCTTCTCCATATGAAACTGTCCCTCAGTAGCATGCTCAATGATCATAGGCTCTACTGCATCTTCATATTGTTGAATGTTGTTATGTGTCGTTTTTGCTGATGGACGAGATGGGTATCGAGCTGCATTGATGCTTTGTAGTCGCACTCGATATGTCATAGGCGGGTGTCGATCGTTGCTTGGCTGTTGGTGTTGATTGTTGCTCGCATGTTGGTGTCGATCGTTGCTCATCTGCGAGTGTCAATCATTTCTCATTTGCTGGTGTCGATTGATTCTTACCATTTTACACGATCCTACCGATTCTTCAAGGGGTGTCGATTGGTGCTCAGCTGGTGGTGTCAACGACACCAATGCAAACTGTCGAAGGACATGGAACTTTCAACTTGAAAGTCTCCTTCATGAAGCTTCTCTTGCTCCTCCACTTGCCATAAATCATCTTCTATGATGGCACTCACGTGGTGCTTTTGTGCATCCTCTCCTTTTTCTTTAATCAGTGCTTTTTGTCTCCTTACATCTTCACTAGTCTGAACCACTTGAGTCTCTAACTTCTTCACATGTGTGCTAAGAGCTTCAAACTTTTTGTTCAAGTTATTGTAGACATCATCAATGTTCCCATTGAATTCCATTGTCAACTTATGCTGACCCTCAAGAACCCGATCAAACATACCTTTTATTTTGCTTTCTTGAGTTGTTGGTGATAGATTATGGTAAGATGAGCTTCTGTAGCTCTTGTTGTTGTTGTTGATGATGTATTTTCTGAAGGGTTTTTGGTACTGCAAAATCTGGTTGTAATTACTCCTTTGACTAGTACCATAAAAGTTCATGTTCCACCCTGCTTCCCAGACCTCTGATTCTGAAAACCAGTATCAGTGATGAAGTTCACATCCTCCTCGTCGCCCTTGTCACTATTTGACCTCTACAGCTTCAACATCCTATGCAAAGAAAACGTGCTTCTTGAGAAGCTTCTGAACACTGTCCAGCTTGGACTTAAATTTATACATCTGGTCATTTCCTAAGCTAGCAGCCGATTTCTTCCTCTTAAAGTCAGTGTTTTTGGTGCTATTGTTAGACGCCAAGTTCTCAATAAGTCTCACAGCTTCTTCTGGATTCCTAGCGTTGAAGTTTCCTTCACTTGTTGTATCTAGAGCCATCTGGTAAACCAAATATGCCTCTGAAGAAGGTACAAATCAGTTGTACTTTGTGAATCTATGGTGTGGACAATCTCTCTGATATGACTTGAATCTGATCTAGGAGTTTCTGAAAGATTTTGCAAGCTCGTGTTTAAAAGTAGCAATCATGTTTCTCAATATTCAGGGTCTGAGAATATAAGCTCATTCTCCTTGTTGCTTCTAGTACTGCTGGACATGCACCTGGACATTTTTTTAAGTAACTAAAACAGAAAATATAAGCTAGACTAAATATATTAATCAAGTCTAATGGCGAATCCAATGCTCCAAAGCCAACATCACCAAATTTGATATCACTGAAATTACCTTATGAGTAACTTTCTCTTTCAAATAAGAAGTTGAGTTGTAGTACTTAGGGATCAAATCCAAAAAGGAGCTTGAATACACAATAGACTCAATGATATTAAGATTAAGCTACACAGTAATTTATAAAGCATTAAATAAGTAACAGCAGTTGACTAATTGTTTGTGAGATTATGAGATAAAAGCTAGACTTAGGGTTTCAGGCAATCAAGATTATAATATAGATGCTAAGGGTCTGTGAATAACCGTCCTAGAACTCTAATACTAAAGTAAGATATCCAGTTGTCGCTACGAGTCTGATCAGATGACTAAGTCCTATGTTCCATCTCTCACGTGTGAACAACGATCAAGTGTCAATCGATACTATTGACTAGGTATCAATTGATACTCCCTTAGACAAGAATTTACGTCCTAATCGGTATGTTCACTAGATTCAAAGACCAGCTCTTGTATGTATCTAACAAGCTAGCTCAGCAAAATTAATTCAGGGTATGATCCTACTCTTGTATTTATCATCAATCATAAAATGAAGGTTCTAGTTAGCTACTCTAGAACACAAGCAATAACTCCAATTATGATGAAGGAAACCTAATAATGCACCCTAGCAGTTATATTGTTTACTAATCCATCAAAACCCTAACTAACCCTAAATCTTACAAGGGAAACTACCCATACATAATTAGGCAAAGAATAATATAAATCTGAATAGAATGACAAAATAGATAGAGTAAGAAAACTAGAGTTCCAATACAAATCTCTGAAGAAGTCTTGGATCTTCTCTCCAAATCTAATAAAAACCCTAGAATAATATGTTGTGGTGAAAAAGATAGAAAATAATATGTTTTGCCAAGATAATGGCTAAACACATATATAACAGCTACTAAGTCGGCAAGTGGAAATCTTGTAATTGTGGTACTTCTAGGCTTAAGTTGGTCTTGAACAAGCCAGCTTGTTTACTCGCGATGGGGTCGAGCGATACTAAAGGGTTTGTGTCGATCGACGCTTCTTCTAAATGTCGACTTTGACTCTCATTTCTTGAACAGCTATGAGTTTTCCTTTAGCTCCCAAATGCTCCATAATCTCCACATTGCTCTAAACACATACCTAGACCTGAAAAGACTCTTAAAAAGACTTCAAATATAATAAATAGACTCTAAAAAAACTATACTATGGCTGAAAACTTGTAAATTCCATAGTATATCATTTCATGCCTCAAGGAGATGTGTCAGAAGCATCAACCAATAGTTGTGTTTCTTTCTGGTACAAATAATAGGAAGCTGATATTGCAAAACATTCAGGTTGAGTTAGGATTTGATAAGTTGTTTACAATTCAGCCACTTGGCGAAGCGGAGGTTAATTTAGCTTTATTATTTATGTGGGAACGTGTTACAAGTTTTGCCACCATGCGATCTGGACCATAGTTCATAATTGGAGACTACTTTAATGAGATTACATGACATAATGAAAAGGAAGGAGGCAGACAATGCTCTAACAACTCGTTTTTGCCTTTCATACAAATGATGAGTGGTTGTGGATGTTGGAATTTCCCTTTTATGCAAATATGATGTTTTAGTTAGGAATAAGAGGATGGTCAACAATCCGATGGCAGCTAGATTGAGTTGTAGGGAATGAGGGCTAGCATGAACAATTACCACATTCGTCTGTCTAGTAAATCTATGGGGATCAGATCATTGTCAGGTCATAGAAAATATCCTTGTCAAACTGATTAAGTCAAAGAAAAGATATTTGACAAGCGCCTGGTTGGATAGCGAGAAAATCAGACATGTGATTGTGGAAGGAGGGAATTCACCTGAACTCGCAATAGATGAAATTATAATGGTGCATATCTTGAGTTGCTGCTGAGTTTTGAGTCAATGGAAAAGACAAAATGATCAAAATTTAGAAAATAAATTGGAGGACCTTAAAAAACTGAAGCTATATATATATTCAAATAATGATGCCACATATGAAGAAATTGCAGCAGCGTTGAAGCCACTCTATGAAACTCTTAAAGCTGAGGAATTGTTCTGGAAACAAAAGAGTTGGGTCCTTTGGTTGGAAGATGGGTTAGAAAATCTAAGTTTTTTCATGCTTTGACGAAGCAAAGGTGCACAAAGAATCAACTTACGAGGTTTTTAGAAGACTCGGGAAATGTAATTTATGTGGAAGAAGATCTGGTAGCTATTGCTACTAGGTATTTTAGGTGCATTTTGAATCATAAAATTCGGAATAGATTAATGAAGCTTTAGCAGATATATATACAACTATCATAGAAGTGATTAATAAATATCTTAAAGCTCTTGTTACAGAGCGAGAGGCCAAGCTAGCTTTATTTTCAATATATCTTGAAAAATCTCATGGACCAGTTGGGATGATATACCTCTTCTATCAAAAATTTTGGGATAATTTGAAGGACAATTTAATCTATGTGGTTAATGATTTTCTTTTTAGTAGAGTTATGGCTCAAAAGATGTTTCATCCCCTAGAATAAACCAGGAGGACAAAGAATGATAATTAAAACATATACAAACAAAGCGTATAACATGATGAAATGGAAATTCATTACCATTGTAATGCTGTAATGGAAAAGATGGGTTTCTCAGCAATTTGGATTGATTAGATTATGCAGTGTATTTTATTTTTCAAGTACAAGATCCTCATGAATGGTCATCCCAGAGGAATATTGTTCTAGAGAGGGGTATTGGCTTTAAGATGATTCATGAGTTTAGTATGGCACATTCGGCGAAACAATTGTGGAGATTAGTTCAATATCCTAACTCTTTGCTGGTTCAGGTTTTGCATGGCAAGCATTATAGGCTTAGTTCACCTTTGTGAATTAGCGCAAGGAAATTGTTGTTAGGAAATTGTTGGACTAGATACCCCTTCATATGTATGGACTAGCTTATCATTTATTTCCCAAGACTTAAGATTAGCTAACATATGTTTTGTAATGGTTCTTGAACCTCCACATCGATATTTAGTGGTTGTGGATGGGTTGGAAAATAAATTTTTGGATAATCCCAACTGATGGGTACTAGAAATCAAAGACGAAGACAATCTGTTTTGCATTGAGAGATAAAAACACTTGTCTGGACAGTGGAAAGTATTCAAAATCACTCTATGTGCTAGAACTTTGAACCAGACTGTAAGGAATTGATAGCAATGTTAAAGTAATCTCATGGATGTATGGCCAACATTTTCAACATAATTGAAGGCCATACAAGCGCTACAAAGAATATTTAATTCCTTTAAGATATCCTACATACCTCGGAGCTAGAATGTGATTGATGACTCTTTAGCTAGAACTATATGACTTTTTATAAGGAGTTTTGTTTGCTTGGTTATTTTATTTTGGTGTACCTAACAAACTACATTTAGTTTGAGTAATAGAATGACTTTTGGATGTAAAATAAAATAAAAATAAGAGTGAAACATCAACCTGTATATTTATAAAGTGTGTCTTACTGAATTTTAACATTTTTAATATCTTTTATTGAATTAATGTTGGTTTTAAAGCCTTCTAATTTTATGAAAAAAATATGTTTAGATTTTTTGGAAGAGATTTTAGATGCAAAAATAAATATATAAATTGATTGATTGAGTATATGTCTATCAATTTGACTGAAATCTATAATAAATATATAAAAATGTATATCATAAAAAAAATGTGAAACAATTATCATTGTTTCAATATTTGATAAACTAATTAGTTAACATAATACACAATTTTTTCTTTGAAGGAACGGTGCATTCTATTTATTGAAAAAATAATACTGCTAACACTATCCAACCTTTTTTGTTTGTAAACTATACTCCCTCCGTATCACTTTAAATGGTATTTAAATAAATTATTTTTGTTGCCAAATTAATTGATCTTCTGATTATACTAAATAGAATTTAATATCATTTGAATTGTATAACCAATTATAAATTATTGTATTTTTTGTTACTGGTTGAACTAGTCTTATTTAATAATATATTTATGGAATCAAAATAAATTGTACAAAAATTTGTATTTTCTTAATCCATATACGAAAACCTTAAACACCACCTTATATTGAAACAGAGAAAGCATTGGTTTTTCCTTACTTCTTACCTCTACATAGATTCAAAAACTAATAATCATCAAAAGATAAGCAAAGAGAAGGAGTGATATAGAAATTAAATATTCATAAGTCAGACATTTGACAATCCGATAGAAATTGTCTCAAAAACGTAAATCCAACAAGAAGAAAAAACATCCACAGACAGGGAGATGAGTAAACATTTTTATATGAATGTTTTAGAAAATAAAATTAAGCACCGGTGAAGCTTGGTGGCTTGTAAGCAATGAAACTGATGCATTGGACTTGACGGTTGTTATCGAATCCGATGATTCTAATGAAGGCATTAGGGTATTCGTTCTTGCATTCTTGAACTTCCTTCAACACTTGAGCAGAATCAGTGCATCCGAATAAGGGGAGCTTCCACATTGTCCAGTAACGTCCATCATAATATCCAGGTGTGTTCCCATGCTCACGGTACACAAATCCGTGCTATACACGCATAAAATGTTATTTAAACATTAGGATTCAACTTGTGAAATAATTAATACTGAGAAAAAAAAAATTTGCTTTTACTACCTCCAACTCGAATTCAACACAAGGGATCCACTTGTTGCGGAGAAGATAATCAACTTCTTTACCCAATTCAACGTCAGTAAGATCAGGAAGGTAAGAGAGAGTCTCAAACTTCTTCTTTCCGACTGGTGGCCACACCTATAAATCACATTTCCAATTAATAAATATTACCTCTCATATATATATATATATATATATATATATATATATATTGATTACACATCTTATCAATCCAAGCTACATTATATATGTTGTTCAATCGGACTCATGTTCGAATGTACCAGTTTAACATCATAAAAGAGGGGCATACAATGAATTCGAGTAATATTTACCTGCATGCAGTTAACTTTTCCTCCGTTGCTTGCGATGGAAGTAATATCAGTGTTAGTCTTGCGAGTAACTGGGAATGTAGCAGATGATTTCAAGCCGGTGAATGGAGCAACCATGGTCGCTTGAGCTGGTGAAGTAGCCACAGCGACGGAGGAGAGCATAGAGGAAGCCATAGTATCTTCTCTTTCTCTTTTCTTTTACTTATTTGTCTATTGCTTTGGTCATACATATATATAGTGGGAACTGCATGAACAAAGGGTCCAGGATTCATGATAACGTCGTTAACTGCCACAGGATTATGGAAAGGTGTTGACACCTTTATCAAAACGGACCACTATGATGATGCCACGTCGCATAAAATTTTACTATCTTATCTGTTTCTTGTAAGGGAATGAGTGAATGTGTATGGTTTGTGATCTATACTTGACGCCATGCTTTTTTGGGTCCTTCCTTTCGGCAGAAAAGAATCAGACGCATGGGCTTTCTTTTAAATTTTAATGCTTTTTGGACCTTATATTCATTATGTATGATTCGATTTGGCTTGTTATTTGATTTTGTTAATTGTTTCAAAGTAAAGTAGGTGTTTTTGCCCGCATATGCGAACATAATCATATTAGAAATATATATTAATATACATATTAAACCAACATAAAAACATAACATGCAAAAATATAAATGATGATAATTTTGAAAAATACTTTAAAAGAGAAAAATTTAGACAATGCTAACATTTTCTGGGTTCCTCGAAAAATATAATACAAATTTATTTTCCAATTTTATAAATTTAAATTTTTATGAAAGAAAATAGATACTAACAATTTCATTATTATAATATAATTATTGTAAGAATTTTTAGTAATACATGCATTATGAGAACATACATTAAAGTACTAATAACTTGTTTGATTGTTATTATGGCTTTTGTTTTGTAAATGGATCATGGCTTTTTGATTAATACTGCTAAGATCAGAAAATGCCTTTTTGATTAATATTGCTAAGAGAAGAAAATGTCTTTTTATAATGTTCCAATGCGAGCTTTATCAATAGTGAATTAATATTATTATTAATTCATTACAATTCAACTAATCTATACTATTAAAAGGGACTATCCTGGGCTCCAGGGAGCGTCCACATCATCGTAAATTTTTTTCTCAGAAAAAGCCATGTAGCAGTATTATTAAAAACACAAAATAGTTAATACGTAAATATACAATATAAGGAAATATAAATAATAAGTAAATATACAACATAGGAAATAAAAATATTACATTAATATTTATCACAATATTATCATTTGATATAAAAAGTAAATATATAATATAAGAAAATATAAATAATAAGTAAATATACAATATAAGAAATAGAAATATTACATTAAACATATATCACAATATTATCATCTATATAAAAAGTAAATATACAATATAAGAAAAAATAAATAATAAGTAAATATACAAGATAAGAAATAAAAATATTATAATATAAAAATAAAAATAATTAATAAGTAAATATAAAATATAAAAAATATAAAAAATAAGTAAATATACAATATAAGAAATATAAGTATTGCATTAAACATCTATCACAATATTATCATTCGATATAAATAAATAAGTATATAATATAAGAATATATAAATAATAAGTAAATATACAACATAGGAAAAAAATATTACATTAATATTTATCACAATATTATCATTTGATATAAAAAGTAAATATACAATATAAGA
>MU106242.1:34951-153211 GCA_012274485.2 Sinapis alba
AAAGAAGTTAAATCATGAGTTAAGAACCCCGGTGATAATGATGTCCTTATATCTCTTATCCGAAGCTAAGAACCCCGGTTAAGAGAGCGGGGATAATGATGGTCTAAGTAAAGGACACAATTATTGACTCAAACTTAGCACGGTCAGTGTGGAATTGGTTCTTTTCTTCACCTATATTTAGATTTTCATGGATCTCTATAGTTGGAGGGATCAGGCTTTGGGTTCCTTCTTCGAACTGCGCCCCTTTTCAATCTCTGTAGTATCCTCTTTGGTGCTAAAAATGGATCAGGTTGAGTAGGTAGTGCTGCTGACTCGGCCATGCTTCCTTCAAAAATTGGAGCAGTGTTGCTTCATGTGGTATTCTGTGGAGCACTTCTCCTCATCACAGGAGAGGTTTTAATAGTGAGAGTCACAGCAACTGGAGTATCATCTCCATGGTAGTCATCACAGCAACTGGACCAAAACTTTCTTATCAAAAAAACTCTTTCTGGACGCATTTTTTTATAAATAAAAATACTCCGGAAGCGGTCATTACACTAACCCCATGCATGCCCTGAGACGGGAAGGAGCATGATGGATCGTGCCCACCCTAGGGCGGGTTGAGCTTGGATTTGGATTGTGCCCGCCCTAGGGGGACTGGACTGATTGCGGATTGTGCCCACCTTAGGGTGGGCTGGACTGATTGTTGATCATGCCCGCCCTAGGGTGGGCTGACCAAACCATGAGTCGCGTCTGCCCTAGTGCGAGCTGGCTTTGGATTGTGCCTGCCCTAGGGAGGACTGGACTGGCTTCAGTTCGTGCCCGGCTTAGGGCGGGTGGATTGAACCACATGTCGTTCCCGCCTTAGGGCGGGGAGGATTAAGCCGTGGATCATACCCACCCTAGGGCGGGGTGGATCAAACCATGGATCGTGTCCGATGATCATGTGTACTCTTTTGCCTTTCTGAAACTTGTTCCCTAGATCTTTTCGAAGTCACCTTGATAGTTTTCCAAAAGAACCGAATAGCAATATTGGACGTTGATTTCGAGACTACCGTCTTTGACCCCAACAGTTAGCCCCCAGCTCGCAAGTTTCAAGTGTAATGTTTTGCGAGAGAGTTTTGTGCGTTTAATTTGAATTTACGGCCATGATTGTTCTTTCCTTTTCTTTGAAAACTTTGCTGATTGATTTATTGCGGAAAAGATTTCTATAAGTATTGTGTCATCATTCTTCATTCACTCTGCACTTCCTCGATTTTCCAACTCCCCTCAACATTGTTTTTTTTTTTTTTGAAACTCTTTCGCAACCAAGATGTCTTCTTCCCAGGGCGAACAAAAGAAATGTGACGCTGAGATGGTTTCAGCCATTCATGCAAGCTCGTTGAGTTCCCCCATTCCTGACGTTGTTCCATCTAACGTGGTCGAGTTTCTCTATTTTCAGGATGAGATTGTCCATCGTGATGTTGAGTTGAGACATTCTCCGTGCGTCAGAGCGTCGCGTTCTCCTTTTGCCATTGGTGCTTTGGTCCCGGCGGCCAAACTATCAACTACTCAGGTGATTGTTTCTAGGGGACAAGGGGCTTTTTCTCTCACTCCTGTTGTTGAGGCTGGTGTGCAACCGACTGGTTCATCTACGACTCTGATTCCTGCAATTAATGCATATCAGGCTTCTGAATCCAAATCTTCTCAACCGGCAACGAGAGAGCTTGTTCTGGGGTTATGCGCTCCCAGTGCTACACCGATTGTGGTGACAAAGGGTCTCAGGAGGGCCAGTCCTAACTCAGAAGCGGCCAAGAAGAAGAGATGTGGTAAAGGGGAAAAGACCGGGCCCTCGCCGTTGGGAGCACCTCCAGTAGGTCCGATATCGCAGCACCGTGCCAAGATTCGCTTAAAGACTTTTTTTTAGCGTACCAGCTTTCTCCTTACTTTCTTTTTTCTTTTGTTTGCTAAGTTTGTCTCTTTGGTCGGGGAGATAATCAGGCATTGTGGATCTGAGATGTAGCGGCTAATGTAGGAACTTGTTGAGTCGAAAGAAAAGTCATCAGTGTATGAGACAAAGCCTCAAGTTATGGATGATGCTCATTCCCTCGAGACTTCTGAGTTGGAGGCTTGGATAAGCGAGCTCGAGAGGGATCTCAGGAAGACCAAAAGTTCCTTGCTCAGGGCA
Organism: Sinapis alba; assembly: GCA_012274485.2. Lineage (NCBI taxonomy): Eukaryota > Viridiplantae > Streptophyta > Magnoliopsida > Brassicales > Brassicaceae > Sinapis > Sinapis alba. The sequence continues at coordinate 37,098 of MU106242.1, forward strand.
AAGAAAGATAAGAAGGCTAAGGCATTTGAGGTACGTCGCTTACAGCGCTAGATCCCAGGGACAGGAAGCTCAACGAGTCGCGGGATTGAGGAGGTCAAAGCCGAAACGACAAAGGAGTTGCACGTCGAGTTCCAAGCTCGTTTGTCGAGGATCGCTGACTCATTGGATTCCCTAACGGTCGTTCGCGACATGGACCTTGCTTTGGCTATTTTCCAGGGGAGCGTTGATGAGGTCAAGTTACTTCAGGGGGAAGAAGCCCCGACTCTAGCAGCTGAAGAGGCCAGATTGGCTGTTTGTAAGGATGAGCTGACCGGTCCTGCGGGGTAATTTGACTCAATTTTTTCTGGTATGAAGTGTGACTGCATCCTTCTCCCTTTTCCCGCTGACCCCGAGGAGCAGATCCCTGCCGGGGCGGAGTTGCGTGATGCGATGGGAGGAGGTGAAGGCATTGCGGCTTTGGAACCTGATGAGGTTATGGGTGAAGGTGTTGTACCAGCTTTTATGGACAAGTGAGGTTGTTATCGCAAGTTGGATCTTTTTGACCTGTATGTTTTTTTTTGGCTGAATGTGTCCATGTTTATGTTTTGGGACTGCTCATGTGTGGCTTTGAATCTCTGCCGCTCTGCGGCTTTTGTTTTCGATGAACTGTGTATTAAGTTTTAGCGGCGTCTGCGTATTTTTAGAGCAAAGAACGTCAGTTGTCATCTCACATGTGACTCTCGATAGATCGTTATGTATGTTGTTCATTTTAGATGAGATTTTCCAACAAAATTTGCGGAGTCCCATGAACGTATAGACATAATCGAAAAGACATATTTTTAAGATCTCATATCATTTCTATATTATGCCTTGAGATGTTTGAGACCAGTGTGCTGGGTTTAGGGCACGACCTAGGCTTATTGTCAGTTTAGGGTTTGCGGTGAATATTTCGGCTTACGTTCTTGATATTGAAGTATGCGATAAGTTCTCGGCTTATATGACTTGTATCAATCGAGAACCGAGAATCTCTCTAAAGATAATTTCAAAGTCACCTCGAAGTGCTGACCAAAATTTTGGATTTCTTTTATAGCGCCCTATTATCCTTGTGTCGGATGTATGAGAGTCTATCTCTGTGGTGGGAGACGACTAAGTCTGTTTAGGATGTTAGAGTTTGTTTGTTGGGATCAGCAACTAATGGAATAGTATGTGCTACAATATAAAGTTTTAGTGAAAGATGTGTTAGTGTGTTTGACTGTTTTCAGTTTCCGGGACATAGATTTCGTCTAGAAAAGGTTTTTGGGGAAAAACAGTTCTTCGAGAGTTTAGCGATGTCTCGCGGTGTCGAAGATCGAATTTTTTTCTTACACTGTATTTTGCGGGCTTGAAGGGTTGTTTGTGGAATTTTTTCATGTTATTTCCGGTTTTGGGCTTATACAATGATTTTTGTTGTTACTTTGGGCGTTTGTTGACGAGCTATCGTTTTGGCCTCAAAGTGGTTAAGCGTTTATGTGATGGGAGAGATTAGAGGGACTTCTAGAAGTCGTATTGTATTTTCTTATTATCGAAAAAGTTTTAAAAATATCAAGTACAAGGATGGATATTTGAAATGTGGGAGTATATGAATATACGTATACATTACCCCCTTCCCCCCCCCCTCCCCTTTTTAGAGAAGGGACAGCTGAACTCGTCTTGCGATGAGTTGCCTACGTATCCCTTTCGGGGATCAAGCTATCTCATAGTTCAGTGAGTTGCAATGTGATTTCTTAGTGATAATATTTCTTGATGTGCATTGAATTCCAGGTTCTTGGGGTCTTGAGGTGTTGCATCTTAGCGATTTTGTACGCTCCTGGTCGGACAACCTTGATGACCTTGTACGGTCCTTCCCAGTTTGCTCCCAGTTTTCCTGCGTTTTTCTCGGCAGTGTTTTGGAAGACTTTGCGTAGAACTAGATCACTTTCTTTGAACCTTCGATTATGCACGTGCGAATTTTAGTATTTTATGGCTGCTTGTTGATAATTCTGAATTTGTATGAGGGCCTCGTCTCGGTGCTCGTTGACGCGGTCGAGATCGTCCAGCAGCATTGCATTGTTTAAGTCTTCTCGCTCGGGCAGATTTCTCCTTTGTATTCTGTGGAATTCAACTTCCGCCAAAATCATGCACTATGTTCCATATACGAGGTCAAAGAGTGTTTCTCCCATTGATCATCTCGGGGTTGTGCGGTGTGACCAAAGGACTCCCTTTAGTTCTTCTGCCCACCGGCCCTTTTTGGCGTCTAAGCGTTTTTTGAGCCCGTCCATGACAGTTTTGTTAATGGTTACAGCTCCGTTACCCTGAGGATATCTGGGAGTTTATTTTGTTAATCGTATGTTCCATTTTTCGCAAAATTCTTCGAACCGGGTCGAGATAAACTGAGACCTGTTGTTTGTTATGATTTTGTAAGGGACTCCGTGTCTATAGATAATGTTCTTCCATAAGAAGTTTTTGACTTGGGCGTCTTTGATGCTTGCGTACGAGTCTGCCTCTACCTATTTGGAAGAAATCCATTAGACCCAGAAGGAATCGCTTCAATTTGGAATTATGTAGGGGACCGACGATATTCGTTGCCCAGCGCATGAATAGATATGGGGACGAATTGGACAAGAGGACCTCTGCGGGTTGGCGTATTGTCAGTGCATGCATCTGACACTTTTTGCATTTTTGTGCAAATTTCTAGCAATCTCCGATCATTGTTGGCCAATAGTAACTATGACGTTTAATCTTGATTGCGAGCGATCTTCCGCCGGAGTGGTTTCCGCAAGATCCGAAATGGTTTCCGCAAGATCCGAAATGAACTTCTTCCATAACTTTTCTCGCTTTTTCTCCTTCTACGCATGTCATAAGTGGCCCGGAGAACTTCCATTTTTAAATTTCTTCGTCAAACGAGACATATTGTGCGCTTGGGTTTTGATTTTGCGAGACGCCCATTTCTCTGCAGGGACTGTCCTGTCGATGATGTAAGCTCAAATCGTTTCCAACCATAGCTTATCGCAGCCATATTCGGATTGTCCCACATTTTCTTTGGCTTGGATTTTGATTTCTTCGACATCGTCATCCTGTGCTTGGATTCAGTTGGCGACGATTAGCAGTCCGGTGCTCGGGTGTTCTATAAATTTAACGGGGATTATTCTTTAGAGCCCTGGTTCTGAACTTGATCTAGGGCTGCCAAAGCGTTGGCTTGGGAGTTTTCCGATTGTGGGATTCGAGTAAGGGCAAACTGTTCAAAATCTTGGGCTAGGTTTCGGACGAGTTTTAGATATGCATACATCCTCTCATCCCTTGATTCGTATTCTCCGATGTATTAATTCGCGACTAGCTGAGAATAGCCATAAGTATGGATGTTGCGTATCTTGAGGCCATGAGATAGTTGTAACCCGGTAACAAGTGTGTCGTACTCGGCTTTGTTGTTGGAAGTGTGTAAGTCTAGTCGAAATGACCATTCTAGAATTTCCCCGGTCGAATATGTGAGACAAATCCCGATCATTGCGCCTTGTTTGGACGAAGATCCATCAACACGAAAGAGCCAAATCGATTTTGGTTCCTTGTTTGTCATATATTTTTTTGGTAATTCCACTAGGAAGTCCGCGAGTACCTGAGATTTTGCACAGGTTCTTGTTCGATATTCGATGTCGTACTCGCTTAACTCAGCTGCCCACTTGGCCAGTCTCCCAACTGGCTGGGGCTCTGCAAGATCGTTCGTAGTAGGAAAGTAGTGAGGATTACGATCGCGTGGGATTGGAAATATGGCTTCAATTGTCAAGCCGACGTTACGACAGCGAGTGCTAATTTTTCTATTAGCGGGTATCACATTTCAGCATCCAGCAATGTTTTACTTATGTAAAAAAATTGATTTATGTTCACTGTGTTCCTCTCTGATAGGACACCGCTTACTGCTGTTGCTGACACTGCTATGTCTAGGAATAAAGGTTCCCCCTCTACAGGTTTTGCGAGAATTGGAGAAGTGGCCAAGTAATGCTTTAGCCGTTGGAGATCCTTTTTACAGTCTTCGGACCACTCAAAATTTTTGTTCTCTCTCAAAGTGTCGTAGAACGGCAAGCACTTGTCCTTTAATCGTGAAATGAATCGATTGAACGCTGCAACTCTCCCAGTTAATCTTTGCCCTTCTCGCTTGAATTTCAAGGATCCCATTTTGATCAGTGCATTAATTTGTTTCGGATTAGCCTTGATCCCACAATACGTGACGAGGAAACCAAGGAATCCCCCTGCTGCCATGGTGAACCTGCATTTTGCTGGGTTCAGTTTCATGTTATGCAGGTTCAGTCTCTTGAAGCATTCTTGCAGATGAGTGACGTGGTCCTGCTCATCGAGATATTTAACAAGCATATCATCAATGTAAACCTCTATAGTTTTCCGAGTTGTTCGTAGAACATACGATTGACGATCCGTCGATAAGTTGCACCTGCGTTCTTAAGTTTGAATGGCATTACTTTGTACTAATATGTGCCGTGGTCTGTAATGAACACAGTTTATTCGCGATCGTCGGGATTCATCATGATTTTATTGTACCCTGAAAAGTCATCCATAAAATACATCAGTTTGTTCCATGCCATTGCCACTACTAAGCGAACGATGTGTGGCAGCAGAAAGCTGTCTTCCGGGCAGGATTGTTGAGATCAGTGAAATCAACACAGACTCACCACTTTCCCTTTTTATTTTTGACTACGATGGGATTTGCGAGCCAGTCTGGGTACCTGAATTTGTTATCAATCCTACTTTGAGGAGCTTCTCGACTTTGTTGTTGACCGCGGTGGCGCGTTCAGGTCCCAACTTTCGTCTTTTTTGTTGGACCGGTTTGAAAGTCGGGTCGACATTGAGTTCGTGACATGTTACTTTGATGTCAATTCCTGGTATGTCTTCGGCGGCCCAAGCGAACGTGTGAAGGTTCTTTTTGGACAAGCTATGAGTTCTGTCCTTAAAGGCTTGCAGAGATTAGCTCCGATTACAATGCAACATTGATGGAATGTTTCTTCGAGACACACTAAGACCACGGGTTTGCAGGTTGGTTTGCGCTTTTCCTCTAAGGCTTCGGCCTTCCGTAATTGGCAAAGTATTTCAGACGAATCTTGTTCTGGGGCGTTTTCAATGGAAGTCATTTTCTTCTTCTTTTTAGGAGAAGTTTATGTTGTTGAGTTTTTTTCGTTTTAGTTCTGCGGCGAAACAAACTTGGGATATTTTCTGACTTCCCTAGATTGTTCTGACTCTGCAGGGAGTTGGAAACTTAAGGCACATGTGGAATGTCGACGAAACGGCTTGCATGGAATTTAACCATGGAGTTCCTATGATAACGTTGTAGGATGATGGGCGATCAATGAACATGAATTCCACGGCTTTTGTGACACTCCCAGCTCTGACTGTAAGTTTAAGCGAGCTGAGGGTCATTGTGGCTTCTCCCGAGAATCTGATCAATGGGCTTGGACCTTCTGTGATTTTGAATAGGTCGATTCCATTCTCTCGAGGGTGCTTTTGAAGATAATATCAGCCGAGCTTTTAGTGTCGACTAATACCCTTGCAACGTCGATATTCTAGATTGTCAATTCGACGACAAGGAGATCGTCGCGAGGTTTGGCTTGATCAGCCATTTCTCTTTCCTTAAAGGAGATGACATCACCAATCATTAGATCATACATATCACTCCTTGATAGTCCGGTGGTTTTTGAAGAAAGAGAGAACAAAATATTGAAGAGAGAACAAAATATTGAAGGTAAATTTCACGAAGGCGTTTTATTAAATAAGATGGATTGAGATACATAATTTAACTGAAAATAGGATAACATGAAATCGTTAAAAATGGAGAATCGAGAACAAAACGGAAAAACGTTCTAAGTACGGAACTCTCTAGTCAAGCCGTTTGAGTTTGAAGTTATCGTAAAGCTAACATGAATCTCCTAGGTCTAAATTGTTGGCCCCATCCACCCCTTGTCTTGGGTTTCTTTATATATGCCTCTAAGGTTGGTCGTACTTCCTTTTTTGCCCTCGATCCGAGTTTATCCCTTCATGAAAACCTTCCTTATCTTCTCGATCTTCATGTTTATCTTCTTTTTTTTGTTTATTTCTGCGAAAACAAAGTAAACCGTCATAGCAGCTGGGCTTCTTCTTGTCCAGATTTGTAAGTGGCATTTTGCCGTGTTTGGGATTAAGCGTTTCTTACCGTTTCTTTCATAGAAATTGCCTTTCGTACAACATTGGTTCTTGTATCATGGTTAACCGTTATCATTTCATACGATCAATTTCGAACTTTTACGAAAGACGAGTATTCGTGGTTTATATCGTAAAAATTCAACGGTATATTCAATTGAGAAGGGATAAGGAACGATTTGATCAAAACTGCATAGATCTAACCCCATGTATGCCCTGATACGGGAAAGAGCATGATGGATAATGCTCGCCCTAGGGCGGGATTGACCGAACAATGGGTCGTGCTCGCCCTAGGGCGGGCTGGCTTCGTATCGTGCCCACCATAGGGCAGGCTGGACTGAACAACGGGTTGTGCCCGCCCTAGGGCGGGCTAGACTGGCTTCAGATAGTGTCTGCCCTAGGGCGGGGTGGATCAAACCATAGGTCGTGCCCGCATTAGGGCGGGGAGGATTAAGCCGTGGATCGTGCCTGCCTTAGGGCGTGGTGGATCGAACCACGGTTCAATGATCATGTGTACTCTTTTGTCCTTCGGAAACTTGTGCCCTAGATCTTTTTTAAGTCACCTTGATTGTTTTTTTCCGAAAGAACTGAATAGCAATATTGGACGTTGATTTCGGGACTACTGTTTTTGATGCCAACATAAAACTTTTTTGATTCATTTAACAAAAGGTTTTCCGTAAAAATGTTTTGAAGGTAGTTTTATGGAATTTTATTTAGTAAAATAGTTTTAATTCATTTTTCTAAAGGTTTTCCGTAAAACTCTGAACTTAGTTTTACAAATGTTTTTTTCGTTAAACTTTTTGCTTTGTTTTACAAAAGATCTTCCGTACAAAATAATAATAATTAATTTTACAGGAATTTTATTTCGTAAAACTGTTATGATTCATTTTACAAGAACTTTTCCACGTAATTCTTGTTTGACATGGCGTATAAAACTATTTTATTGTTGTTTAAGTTGGCACGGCGTATTTTGATTTGTTCTCTCAAGGTTTCTGGTTCATTATTGTAAATGATACGACTTTTTCGGGTGATTTTTGCCATTGATATCTCTGAGACAGATTTTGACACCAGGCTATATAGCCCCATCTCTTTAGAATTACATGAGATTCTGACGAGATGATGATAAGCGTTTAAGGGGATCAATGGCGAACTACTTCTTTTGGTCATGGTTAGTCTCGAGTGTGGTTGCTTCTATAGACGAGGTTTCCCTACTGTGGATCCGGACGTCCATGAATTGATTTGAGTGTGAATATATTGGTGATGTGCCTTATGAAGGTGTCATACGTTTCACCAAAATTTGTGGGACATTTACGGCCTTGTTCCATATCATGTTGATGTTTTCAAGCATGATGCTGGCGATAGCATTTTATTTTGGAACTTTGTTGGTCTCAAACTTAGCCTTATAGCATGTTTATTGAACTTTGTATTTTACTAGAATCACCGTTATGTTCATGGTTAACGACTAGTGCAGCTCATGTTGGGAAAAATAGTGAAGTTGTTATCTCATTTCAGTCGCTCAGCGGATCGCAGTACTTAGCGTTGCATAAGATGAGAGTGTATGAGGGTTTAATGTTTTCATGGGCTCATAAACTTCCAAGTACCAATGAAGAGACAAATTTTGGAATTGTATTGGTGTATTGGTACTATTCTTGGAGATGTTCGAGACCAGTGTGATGGGTTTAAGGCAAGACCTAGACTTACTTTTTCTTTAGGGTAAGACCTGATTTTATCCTCGATTTTGAAGTTCACAATAAGTTCTTAGCTTAAATGACTTACTTTGATTGCAAAATTGAGCACCTCCCCGAGATAAACCCATAGGATACTGGAAAAAAATAGATTTCTTTTAGCGCTCTATTATCCTTGTGCCAGATGCTCGAGAACGTATCTCTATGGGGGAGAAGGTTAAGTCTGTTTAGGACGTTTGCGTTCATTTGTTGTATTCAGAAACTGTCAGAATGATAAGTCTCATGTGCTTGTCGCTTGGGTTTGAACATTAGCGAAGTGTGCGTTTTCAAAAAATTGTTTGTCTGTGTGACTAAACGAGTTTCCAAAATGGAAATTTCATCAAGGAAGACATTTTACGCTGAAAGCTAGTTCTTCAAGGTTTTGCGATGTCTTGCGGTACCGAATACTAGATTTCTTTTGACTAAACACAAAAGTTAATGTTATGAGAACGTAAGTTAGTGTTTGGAGTGACGACTTAGATTAAGCAATGCGACAAAGGAATGTTTGTGTTTGCGTGAAGGTTTGTTTTAACCTTATGGCTGTGAAACCTTATGGCTGTGAAACCTTTGGTTTTATATGAAAGATGTGTTTAAAACTTGTGATTGAGGGAATTAGACCGAGTGGACATAAAGAATGAGCTGCTCGCATATTATTGTGTGTTGCAGCAAAGTGATAAGACATGCTTGCGATTGATTGTGAGCATGAGTCGATAAGAACCGTAAGGAAGATGTTGAGGAAGTCATCCTTGTAGTTGGTCGCAAGGATACATATAGTGTAAGTCTTTTTGCAAAGAAATAAGACAAGAGAGACTTTATTGCGACGAAGAAGTTTTTTGCTTGGTGTTGAAGCCGTGGGAGATTGTTTTGTGTGACTTTTTTTTCCGAAAACTAGTTTGCAGATCTCGTTCAAGAACACTCTAGTGTAGGTTTTACAAGAATACATATGTTTCTTATGTGATGTTTTGTAGATGAAGTATTTTGCCTAGGCTTTAAGGCTGTGTTAATCGTATAGCCAGGGGTATTGTAGGTCAAGGGATACACCATGCCCACTTTTTGTTTAGCATTAAGATCTTGCTAGTTTAGAATCGTCCTTCAAAGATGTGCCAATTTTCTGTTTGGGCTTTTATAGAAGGTGTAATTAGATGAGGGCCAAAGGCTATACCGTGCCATGAGTTGGCGTTGAAACGACTAATGTAGTACAACATGATTTTGTACATTTTGGTTCCGGTCATATGATAATTGTTTGTTATAATCTTTTCTTTAGTCATATAAAAGTCATTTTTGAATACATTTGTTTCAGTTACGAAATCCATTGGGTATAAGTCACACTATAGTGATCATATCATACATAATGGAAAGGAGCATGAGGCAAAGGCCAATGATCCGTAAGGCTGAGGGTGATGATCTGCCTGATCGTAACACCGAAAGTTATAGTTTAGCTTTCTATTTCAAAGACGAATTGAAAATCATGTTAAAAACTTTTTCGTAAATCTCACTAGATATTGATAGCAGGCCGATGTGGAAAAATATCACCAACTGTTACCAAAAATACCAAAATTGAACCACAGCTCTATTATAGCATTAAGTTCGCGTTAGGGAAGAATTTCATTAAGTAGGAACACAAAAGTAAATACTATAGCCGAAATTTTATTTTTGAGCCAACACTTAAGTCATTTTTTTTGTTTTCCGCCACTCTCACTCTCAACATAGTTTATGATTCATATCTCTCTCTGAAATCAAAAAGGCAAACGAGATTTCAATTTTCTGCGACGCCTAGGTCACTATTATTGTCTTCTCCAGCACCGGCAAGGTTTATCATTTCCCTACCGGCAAGTAAAAAGATTATTCTAGCTGAGGTCGCTGTTATCATCATCGTCTTAACCAAAACTTGAAACCCGAATTTCTCTGCAGATACCCTCAATCAGTGAAGAAGGTTTCTTCAGGTAAAACTGTTTCTCATCAATGTTCTTCTATTGTATAAACTTCGTTGGTGAAACAAAATCGCCTTTAATTTCATCTTCTCCATATTGATTCATCATGGTCGTGATCAGTTTATTGAAATCTAACGATTTTCTGATTTGTGGATCGCTGCTCGATCGATGTCTTATGTAGATCGCTGCTCGACCGATTGTTACACGCAGACTCCTTCAAAGGTTCTTCATTTGAGAAACTTGCCTTGAGAGTGCACTAAGTAGGAGTTAATCGAACTCGAGAAGCCCTTTGGCAGTGTTGTCAATACAAAGTGTAATGTTGGAGCGAATAAAATTTAAGCTTTCAGCTTGTTGTAAATGAAGAGTGCAATATTGAGTTTGTTTCTTTCTTTCTTTACAGGAACATTTGAACAAAGCTATACAGATGATTTCGTTCTACTTCATCAGAGCCTGGTTATGTGTTTTGTAGTTTGGTTATGTATTGCATGTGTTAAACTCTTAATTTAAGAAATATGAGGAAGATATAAGATTAGTAAACGATGTGTGTTTATCTCATGTTCTTCAAAAGATTGAGAATGCTAAAGAGATGTTTAGAGACTTTTGGTGTTATTGATGCTATGGTAGAGTATAAGGAGAGTTTTTTTTTTGTTTCAGATATGATCGAGTATGGAGAAAATTTTCTCTACATATGGATATAGTGATTCAAGGGTTGATCATAGACATAGAAGAAAAACAACTCAGTTTCTCAGAGAAAGGTTAAAAAAATCTTAACTTGATCAGAATACGGTAGGACAAAGAGTCAAAAGTTGTAATCTTTGTACGCAAATTATCATCGAGTGTACTCTATACATCTTACACTATAGTTAATTTATAAAGTTCGAAACGTTAGCTCTTTGCTACATTTATCTATATAAAGCTTGTTCCTTTTTTGAACCTTTAGGCATAAAGCTTTGAAGACCTTAAAGATGAGATTCTCAAACGTCACTTGGATCTCAGAGATGCTTCATGGTATGTATTCCAGTAACAAACTTATTATTAGCAAGCAAGATGGTTTGTCTAATGAATTGCATTCTTCTCCATGTAGGTTTGAGTTACCAGGGATGCATAGACTCATGGAGCACCATGTTGATTTCAGGACTGGCGTCAAGGTTGTCTCTTGCTCTAGTCTTACTGTTTCTTTACTCTGTTCCATTACTAGAGAATACTATCTTTAAAGTATCATGGACTGGGATCCAGGTTCCTTCAAAACATCAAGCATTTAGTCACTGATCTCTATTTAGCATTCTTCAGTGGTAAATGATTGTTACATGTTGCTGTGTTTGCAGATAGTTGTAACAATTTTACCACACATACACAAACCGGGACCAGAGGTGGAGAGAAGCCAAGGAGCGAAAAGCTTTTTACTAGTATAAAGTTACTTTAACTTGTTAAATATCAATTTATTTAACTTTGAGAAATCCATGAACTATAGTTAGTATAAGACTTGGCAAGACTTATGTTGTTAGTATAAGACTTATTTGATGTCAGTGTAAGACTGGGAAAGATTCTATGTTAAATGTATGTTTTATGAATTTAATCCACTATATATATATAGTTATAAATGATTTGCAGTTTATAATTTATGCAATATATTTTTACCAATGAAAAAGAAGGAGGATGTTAACAAAAGAATGCTAAATCACATTTATAAAAGTTATGTTTAAAAATTTGATTGGTAAATAACATTTTTTTGATTACTCAATAAATTTGAAATTTCATTAAAAATAAAGATTATGTTTAAGAATTAAATTAGCATTTATGGTTTGAGGATTAGATTTAATATTTAAACTTAAGATTTGAGATAAAATAAAAATAAAAAATATATGTTTTAAGGTTTGTATTTACAGTTTAGGGTTTCAACCCTAACCCCTAAACATATACTTTAAAATTTCAATATGTTCATAGTATAACTTCAGTCTTAAATTTAAACTCAAAATTTAATCATTTTAAAAATATACTCAAATTTTAATTCTAAACCTCAAATACTAATTCTTAAATCCACACCCTAAATCTAATACCATAAAGAGCTTTTTACACTATGAGGCAGTTTTGGAGTTTTTATTACACGGAGATGCAGTTTGAGCGGGTGAGGTAGTTTTTGTGTGATAAGACTTAAAATACCCCTAAACAATCGCTAACCAGTGTGCCCTTTTGTTCATTTATGATTGGACCTTTTAGTTAGGTTTATGTTTTCTTTTAAATTTTGAAAGGTGGCGGACCCGATGCAACTATTAAATTATTTTAATAATAGTAATGTTTGGGAGTTTGCGATTTTTTTTCCACTGATTATTATAACATTTCCCGAGATGGTAAGAGAGTAATCCGAGAGGCGATTGCAGAAAGCAAATCGGAGGGGCTTTTTCGTTGATAAAGTTCCGGTGAACAACGATGAGGTACGATGGCTAAGAGACGGAGCAAGCGTGGGAAGGCGATTCAATTAGGTTAGTTCCCCCACGTAGTGCTTACATGCTTTTATCGGGGGGTTTTTCTAATCCGAAGGTTTTTTTCAGATATGGCGGTTGCAGAAGTCGAAGATGTGAAGAAATTGTTGCATGAGGGGCTCTTTTCGACATACTGTTTCCCGAGCGAGAGGGTTAACATTTATTCGACGGTTGATTATCTTCTGAGGGTAAGAGAAGCGCTTAAGGGGAAACCGGAAATGACAGTGCTAACTTCGTCTTATTTTGGAGGGATTTTCAACATGCATGCACGTAGGTTGTTGGCTGACAAAGTGGTGCAGAGCATGATGACAAGGCAACTGCTGACGAAGAAGAAATACGAGATGTGGCCTGTTTTTGGTGGGAAACCTTTGCGATTCTTGCTTGTGGAGTTCAGAGAGGTTACGGGGATGCCTTGTGGTGAGTTTGAAGATGGTTATACCATCGACTTCCAGTTGTACATGTACTCGTTGTTGTTATCTGTTAGTGGATGAACATGGACAACATCTTAATTTGAAATCCACGCCTGCAAAATTTATGTGTACACGTGAGCTTAAGTATCGTTGGGCCCCGATTTGTGTACTTTTGCACTTTTGTTTTTGTTTATTTTAGAATGCATGTACATGAACCTAATGTGTACACGTGCACTTATGGACAACTGTTTTTTGTTGTGTTTGATGTATGTACAGTTGTTTTCTGATTTGTGTATATCACATACTTGGGTCACATAGGATCTAAGTACACGTGTACGCCTTGAGTGTGTGAGATTAGGTGTACATATAGACATGTGAGTGTGGTGGGGCTTTTAGTTTTTGAATGCGAGCGACAACATATATCGGGACAAAATCGGTAACACATGTATGATTGTTTTATTTTTTTGCAGTTGATGGTGAAGCCGATGATAGAGATTAGTGGGGAGCACAAGGAGAGATGGGATGTTTGGGATGAAGAAAAGTATGATAAGAAAATTGACTATATGCCCATGGTGTGTGGTGAAGTTGGGTGTATTTATTGATAAGGCATGTGGACGTAGGCTGTTGTGGTGTGATTCTAAGCATTTTGTGTGTTTTTGTATTATAAACTTTGGATGGTGTAATGTAGTAAGGCATGTGGACCTTTTGGTTTGTTTGGTTGGAATGATATGTGCATGTTTAGTTAGTATTCAAACAGTTGTGTGTGAGTGTACACGTTGCAAGGCGCGTGTACATGGGGATATCGTGTACAATGTGTACACCTTGTATATGTATGGTATGTGTATGTAAAAATGAGAAAGGGATGTAGGGTATTTGTACGTAAGGGGTATCTTTAGGTGTCTATATTAATGAGGGAAGTAAGCTAGTAGAGTGTTTATTAAAAATGTGTACATGTGTACACATACCTAATGTACAGAAGAGTTGAAGAGTGTAAAAGGAGTGAAGTGTTGAAAATAAGTTGTACATTCGAAAGCTAGAAACTTGTTTCCAAAATGTATGGTGTGTGGAGGGTGGGTTTGTGTTTATGTGTACATGTAAGGAGGGGGGGCGCTGATGTTTTGTCAAAAGGGAATCGTGTGTACATGTTTGCAGGTCGTTCAAAGTGTACATGAAAACTTAGAATATATTATGTACTAGTTATGTGTACATGTGTGAGTGTGTTTTTCAGATGACTAAAGGTGTACATTGCAAGAGTAAAGGAGTGTACATGTGTACAAAGGAGCGTGGAGAAAAATCTGAGTGTGATAACGTGAATAATGAAAACAACTTATGTACACGTGGACACGTTAAGATGTATAATGTAGAAATTGTAAGTGTGTTTTTCAAATGAGATAAAGTTTACATGGTATGTTGAAGGTGTACAAATTGGATAAAGTATGTTGAAAATAAGTTGTACATTCGAAAGCTAGAAACTTGTTTCCAAAAATGTCTGGTGTGTGGAGGGTGGGTTTGTGTTAATGTGTACAAGTAAGGGGGGGGGCGTTGATGTATTGTTAATAATATGAGAAGGAGTCGAGGTAAATAGGGAATCGTGTATACATGTTCGCAGGTCGTTCAAAGTGTACATGAAAACCTAGAATATATTATGTACTAGTTATGTATACATGGGTACACATTGAGATGTACTAAGTAGAAAGTCTGAGGCTGTTTTTCAGATGGCAAAAGGTGTACATAGTAAGAGTAAAGGAGTGTACATGTGTACAAAGGAGTTGTGAATTCATTAGCTGCGAATTCACCACAACCAAATTTTCTCAACTTTGTCATCGTCATGATCTTCTCCGTCAAAACATGTGCATATCAATGCAATTTCCTTTCCATGGTATTTATTGAGTTTTACATATACACCTCATAAATTTGTTACATACATTTACAAATTTTAATATTTGTTCGTTGAAATATAATCAGTATACACATATATTTCATTTTTATATGTACAATTGTACACTGGTTCATTTGTACATTGTACAAATTATTATATATGATGATTTTGTGAGCACATTGTTAGAGTTCACTTAGACGATTTTAATTACATTTAGGTGTACATAAAAATTTATTTGTTTATTGTATATCACATGAGATAAACATATATAGAATCATCATATGCATTATGTATTTGTCCAGTGTTCATTTGGATCATATCTCAAGTGTTGCGTTTCTTGTGTTTCTTAAGATATGTATTTAAATATACAATATATATAGACTAAGTTGTAAATTTAGAAATATGAGACCAAATCAAAAAGATATATATGCAAATCAAAAATATTTATAACATTGGTCCATTCTGTTGTTTAATTTTATTTTTCCCATTTTTTTTTAATTTACAAATAAATCTTTTTATTTGGGTCATATATTTTTTAATGAGCATTTTAGCCTATGTTATATATAAATATATATATATATAAATGTTTAAATGTATCTTAAAATAATTAAAATGAGTTAAATGAGATGGTTAATACCATTAAAATCATAGCATACCAATGATGTATGAATCATTTTTGTGTACGTTGTTATAATGATAATTTCACCATTTGATGTTGTAATAGATAAATCATTCTTAAAAAATAATTAAATAGAAATTATAATTAAGATTTACTTGATGGTTATACATGTAAGTATATATATGTGTACATGTGTATAAGTTTACATGAATACATAGATTATGAGTGTACATGTGTACATCAAATAATGTTAAAACAATATACATCTTCACAGATTGCAACATGGTTGTCGTGCATAATTGAACGTTTGCATTTTACAGGGTTTGAAATGCATAATTCAACAATTCAGTAACAAGCTTGAACAGAAAATAAATTTAAGATAAATTGAAAAATAAACAAAAGTTTAAGAACCAAATGTGCAAATAATCCAAGGTTCACCATTGTTATACCAGTGAAGCTTTTTCTTCGCTCTGAGGTTAAAGCGATTACGATTCCGGCTGCTACAACTTTAGTCCCGAGCATAATGACTACGGCCGACGATGACTCCGACGTTGTTTACGTCTATGATGTCGTTTATGTCAAAGTCATTAACTTCTCTACTGTCTACGCCACTGTACCATTACACCACCACTGAAAATGCACCTTGACATATCTTAAAAGATAGATCGAATAATAGAGATCATAAATTAATAAAAGTTTTTATTGCAAAAAAAAACTGAGAAACATATATCAATTCTTTAGAAAATGGAAAATTTAGATGGAAGAAAACGAAGAAGAAAGAAAAAGGGGTTCACTTTATTTTTTGTTGAATTTTGGCCATTAGATTTTATAAATGTAATGAATAATTGTGGTTATTTCTCGTCCAAAACAAACTAAATTATTTAGGCAAAAAATAAGCTGTTAGAAGAAAGTGTCTTAGTAGAAGAACCTGTCATATTATGATATAAGAAACTTAAAACTGCCGCTGAGTGTGATTTTTTCTACCATAAACCCCAAACTTGAACCCTACATACAAAGTTATAAATCTAATCATTTCAAACTTATAATATAATTTTAAACTTAAACTCCAAGTATATTCTAAAACTCAAACCATATACTTAATTCTAAATCTTAACTCTAAATCCTAAACCACATACATCATATTAACCTATATCATAAAACATTAAATCTTAAATTTTTGATATTTTAATCAATCATACAACCAAAAATTCAAGTACAAAATTTAGATTTCAAATTTCAAATTATAATATTAAATTATTTAAAGTTTAGATAATTTTTATAGTAACTAAAAAGACAATTTGTATTGTAATTTTTGATCCATTGATTGATATATATCAAGAGAAAATTACAGCGAAAGTCACATCTCATCTTTTTAATTACATTTAGAGTCATATTGTGCTTGTAGCACACATTTTGTTTGTTATTTGTCTGTTTTGCCCTTAAACTCACTCGACTTTTTCTCTTAACTAAATAACTTTAATTGGGAACGCTTGAAACTCTCTACGACGAGTTTCAAATCCAATCTATGTATGAGGTGTACTTGTTTCTTGGATCTTCACTCTCAATCCTCTAACCAAACAGCATTTCTAAAGTATTTGAGCTTTGTGATTTTTTTTCTTGCGGGAGTGCGTACTTCTTCCATGGCGGCAAGATCCCTTCGTACGAGACTGCTCGTTGTTAGTTCTGCATATGTGGTGGTTCCAGCACCGTCTTCTTTGTTTTCCCCGAAGACCCAAAGCTCTGGACCAACATCCCGGCCGCCTCTTCTTCAACATCGTAACTGCCGCCTCCATCGCTTTTGAAAATTTTCTTGATTTTCATGTTTCAGTTAATCAATGGTCTTACTTTCTTTCTTTTGGTTATAGTAGATTCTTTGGAGATGGGATTTGAAAACAAGAAAATGCATGGCAAGAGACGCAATTGTTCCAAGAGATTTGTTCTTTAGCTCTGTTTCCATTTTTTTGGGTCATTTTAAAATTCAAAAACTGTAAAAGCCGAAAAACTGAATTGATATAAACGATAATAATAAAGCGATGTTAAGTAAATAGACAAATGAAAATACGAATTGAAACCAATAAGTAAAACGCATTCGTAATAAAGATGGAGGCGAGATATGATCTCTTTCCTTAATTCTAAATATTCGCTTCGTAGTGAGACGAAACTGTGCGAATACCGAGTCCCAGGATACAACCATGGTTGGCGATTCACGCTTCACTCGTGAATGCCCTATCGAACTATTACTACGAAACACTCTCGACTATAGACTTACACTAAGGTTTTTTTTGCTGGTTTCGCTTTGAGAAAAGTGTAAAAAACGTAAGAAATGAATGAGGAGGAGAGACAATATTTAAAGAGAAGGAGAAGACTCACTTCCCGCAACAACTGCTGCACGTGGGAGAGAATCTCGCGGAGATCAAGGGAAGTTGATTTGCGAAACTTCTTCCTCAAGACTCTCTCTTCTCGTTTAAAAATATCTGGCAAACAGATGAAATGCGTGTCGTTTTGAGATAAACTACGCACCGTTTAGACATAAACATCATGCTGTTTTTTAATTTAAAATGGCAAAATCGTTGGGCTTAACTTGGTACAAAAAGAATCTTATTGGGCCGGAGGCCCTCTACCAAGACCAAGACCAAGCCCAAGCCCAAGCCCAATTTCAAGCCCAAGCCCAAGCCCACGCCCACGCCCACGCCGAGCCGTGGCCGAGCCAAGCCGAGCCGAGCCGAGCCGAGCCGGACAGACGGCGGCGGCGGCGCGCGCGTGGGGAGACATCTCTTCCTCTGAGCCGTTTGTTAACCCATAATGAGACAACATATATATACTACTCTCACTCCCTCTTATTGCCCGATGTGGGACCAAGTTCATTTCACTTAATTAACATGAGCAACACGAGGCTCATTTGTATTCACATACTGTCTCTTATTGTTTTAGCCATTAGGCTTTAATAATAGGCCCAACAATCCCCCACGTGAATAGAAATGACTCTAAACATATGCAAACTAAATGCAGACTTGATAGACTCTACAAGCTTTCTAAAATTTATTGACTAGACTTATACTAATGACTAGACAGACAGACTTATCGAGAGTGTTTGCAAAAAATTCATTGTGTTTGAGTTGGTGGCATTTTTAAGCCTTGAACCACTCATAATTAATATCTGTTGAGTTTACTTTATTAGATGGTGAACATGATGTCTTGAACCAACCAGTGTTTTATGTAGACCGAGACAACAGGCATAACGCAACTTATTTTTCTCGTAGAACTTAGTTTTCTATTGTGTTCATTGTGGCCCTGAACTATTCCTGGTTTTCATGAGTGAACTTAGAGAGTATAGCCTTGCATTCATTCTCCTAGAAACGGCCCCATTTCACACTCATTAGGTGATTAACCATGAGAAGTATTAAGTAATACTCCGCTTTAGAAGCTATGGAATCATTAAAAGCTTATCCTTATCCTTGACACATTCGTTAGCACTTTTATCATCTTTAGGAGCTGGGAAGAGACTACCTTGTCTCAAAGTTCTTGTCGTAGATTTTGTTTGATTTTGTTTTCCCTTTGAACCTACGTCTTGGGATCTCCAGTCATGATAGGTAGAGTTGCTATCAAGCATCCTCATTCGTTATAGGCTTTAAACTCATTCCTTTTGATGATTTAGCAACTATATCTCGTGCCAAACCTTTAGTGAATGGATCTGCTAGGTTGTTGGCCGATTTGATGTAGTCAATTGTGATTACACCATTTGAGATAAGTTGTCTAATGGTTTTATGTCGTCTTCTGATGTGACGAGATTTACCATTGTAGAGATTATTCTGTGCCCGAGCTATAGCTGATTGACTATCACAATGTATGCGTATAGCTGGTACAGGTTTCTCCCACATAGGAATATCTTCCAAAAAATTTCTAAGCCATTCAGCTTCTTCTGCTGCTTTGTCTAAAGCTATGAACTCAGATTCCATGGTGGATCTGGCTAATATTGTTTGTTTGGTAGATTTCCACGAAATTGCTGCTCCTCCTAATGTAAAGACATATCCACTTGTGGATTTTGAGTTTTTAGAATCTGATATCCAGTTAGCATCACTGTATTCTTCTAAAACCGCTGGTTCTTTACCATAGTGAAGCCCAAAATCTTTGGTATGACGCAAGTAGTTGAGTACTCTCGTTATAGCTTTCCAGGGTTTATGACATAGATTACTTGTATATCGACTAAGTACGTTTACTGCGTGCGCTAGATCTGGTCTAGTACAATTGATTAAGTACATAAGACTTCCGATCACTCGTGCATACTCATTTTGTGAGACCGCTTCACCTGAATTCTTTGTTAAGTGAAGTAAAGGATCTAACGGAGTTTTTGCAGTACCATTAAAGTAATTTTTAAACCTCTCTAATATTGTTTGAGCATAATGAGATTGGGTTAAGATAATTTTGTTTGAATTTCTTGTGACTTTGACCCCAAGAATAACATCTACTAATCCCAAATCTTTCATCTCAAATTTTCCTTTGAGCATGTTCTTTGTTTGATTGATAATATCTTTATTGCTTCCAATAATGAGCATTTCATCTACATATAAGCATAACAAAACATACGCATTTTTGGTAGTTTTGTAGTATATGCATTTATCACATTCATTAATTTTGAAACCATTTGACAACATTGCATTGTCAAATTTTTCATGCCATTGTTTAGGAGCTTGTTTAAGCCCATAGAGTAACTTTACAAGTCGACAAACTTTGTCTTTTTGTCCAGAAATGACAAAACCCTCAGGTTGTTTCTTGTAAATTTCCTCTTTTAAATCACCATTTAAAAAAGCGGTTTTACATCCATTTGATGGATTTCTAAGTCTCTTAAGGCTGCGATTGCTATCATCAACCTTATTAATGTTATTCTCGTCACTGGAGAATATGTATCAAAATAGTCAAAGCCTTCCTTTTGTCGGAATCCTTGAACTACAAGCCTAGCTTTGTGTTTACCAGGTGTTCCATCAGGGTTTAGTTTTTGTTTTAAAATCCACTTACTTCCTAATGCTTTGCAACCTGGTGATAAATCCGTTATATACCATGTATAATTTTGCATGATAGAATCGAATTCACTTTTGACGGCTTCATTCCAAAATGGAGCGTCTGGTGAAAACATGGCTTCTGTCAAATTTTTTGGATCATTTTCTACTAAAAATGCCATTAAAAAATCTTCACCAAAAGATTTTTCCTTTCGAGCTCTTTTACTTCTTCTAGGTTCGTCTTCTTTTTCATTTTCTGAAATATCATTTATAGAAATTTTGATGTTTTTCTCAATTTCTGAGTCATTGTCCTCGTCTCTTTCTTTTCTAGTTCGTTTTGAATCTTGATTTTCCTTACAAAGAAAAATATTTTCAAAGAATGATGCATTTCTTGATTCCATGATTGTATTTACATGGATATCTGATATTTCAGATTTATGTACCAGAAATCGATAAGCACTACTATTATGTGCATATCCGATGAAAATACAATCCACTGTTTTGGGTCCAATAGTGACCTTTTTTGTTGGCGGTACCGCAACTTTTGCCAAGCACCCCGACACTTTAAGGTATTTATACGAAGGTAAATTACCTTTCCATAATTCGTATGGAGTTTTGCCAGTTACTTTGTGTGGAATTTTGTTGAGGATATAATTAGTGGTAAGCAACGCTTCCCCCACATGTTCTGGGGTAACCCAGATTCCTGCAATATTGCATTCATCATTTTTTTTAGAGTTTGATTTTTGCGTTCAGCAACTCCATTAGATTCTGGTGAATAAGGAGCTGTAGTTTGATGGATTATTCCATGTTCTTTACAAAATGCATTAAATGGACCATCATACTCGCCTCCTCTGTCGCTTCTAACTATTTTAATAGTTGTTTTAAGCTGATTTTCGACCTCGAGTTTAAGTTCTTTGAATTTTTCTAAGGTTTCATCTTTGCTATGTAATAAATATACTTAACAATATTTTGTGCAATCATCTATGAAGGTGACAAAGTATTTTTTCCCACCTCTAGTTTGTATATATTTTAAATCACATAAATCACTGTGAATTAAATCTAGAGGTTTATTAGTTCTTTCAACATGAGGTGAGGGTGTTTTTGTGAGTTTAGCCTGTACGCATACTTCACATTTTTGTTTACTTGTTTTAAATTTGGGAATTAGATTAAAATTTATTAATCTTTGTATCGATTTGTTGTTTACATGGCCTAATCTTTCATGCCATATATTAAAAGACTCAACCAAATAAGCAACTGGCTTTTTCTTATTCATAGAAGTTGAAGCTTCTGGAGTTACAACTTTTGGAATTACAACTTTTGGAGGGACTGTCATTACATTCATTTTGACCACTCCATCCTTAACATACCCTTTCCCCAAATACATCCCATTCTTCCTAATCACGAGCTTATCCGCCTCAAGAGATGTGGCGAATCCATTCTTGCTGAGCAAGGTTCCCGAGACCAGGTTCTTCCTCATGTCAGGCACATGCTTCACATTCGTCAGAGTGACTTCAAGTCCAGATGTCATCTTCAGAATCACTTTGCCGCGTCCTTCAATCTTGGAGACTGCAGTGTTTCCCATGAACAGCTTCTCTTCAGTCTTGCTTTTCGGATAGGTGTTGAACATTGTCTTATCAGTGCAAATGTGGGTGGTAGCACATATAACGTACCACCATTCATTAGGGTTGTTACCTTCAACCATGTTGGCCTCAGTAACTACTGCAACAAGATCCTCTTCAGTGAGATTCGCTTGAGTCTTCTCATTTCTGATCTTGATGCGACACTCAACAGTCTTGTGTCCCACTTTGTGGCAGTAGTGACATTTCCCTTTGAATTTTTCCACATTTTCTTCGCCACCTTTCTTCTTGAAGTTTGGTCCAGAAGCTTTCAATGTTGTCACCGTTTTGAAAGGCTTAGCAGGAGAGTGAGCGTGTGCCTTTCCTTTGCCTTTGTGCTCGGCCATGTTGACACTATGCTCCTTAGCATTGACAGCATTGACCTTGTCAGCAATTCGGTTTCTGGATTCCATCTGAAGCCTCATGATTAGCTTCTCGAGACCCATCTTCTTCTTCTTGTGCTTCAAGTAGTTCTTGAAATCCGCATAGCTTGGAGGAAGCTTCTGAATGAAGCTGAGAGTTGTGAATGTCTCACAGATAGACATCCTTTCAGAAGCGATTTCATGGCAAATGAGCTGAAACGCTTCCACCTGATCCATGATGGATTTTGAATCCACCATTTTGAAATCATGGAACTTGGCTACCACATACTTCTGGCAGCCAGCGTCTTCACCTCTGTACTTCTTGTCTAATGATCTCCACAACTCTTTCGCAGTGGGAGTCTCACAATAGACTCGGTACAATGGATCAATGAGACAACCCAAAATGTAGCCTTTGCAGATGAAGTCAGAGTGGACCCATATGTCAACACTTGCGAGAGTGTGCACATCTTCAATCCCGTAAGGGACTATGGGCTTGTCCTCCTGGATGAACTTATCCAACTTCATTGTTGTGAGGAAGAACAACATCTTCTTCTGCCACGTTTTGAAGCCTTTGCCATCAAATTTGTCTGGCATCAATCCTTGAGAGATCATGCCAGGGACAGCCGGAGGAGTTACAACTGCAACCGGAGCACTTGTGGTTCCTTGATTTGAACCAGTTTGATAAAGACCAGCACCGAAAAGGCTACGGCGTGTGGTCTCATCAGCACCATTACCCACAGGTAGGGTAGTTGTTGTTGTTGCTGCAGCGGTTGACGCTGTGATTCCAGCAGTTGTCACGGTTGCATCTGTTGCTGCAA
Organism: Sinapis alba; assembly: GCA_012274485.2. Lineage (NCBI taxonomy): Eukaryota > Viridiplantae > Streptophyta > Magnoliopsida > Brassicales > Brassicaceae > Sinapis > Sinapis alba. The sequence continues at coordinate 60,102 of MU106242.1, forward strand.
CGTTGAGTGGAGTTTGGTTGATGGTGGTGTCAATGGGGGTGTTGTTCAAATCCGTCATTTTTCTGTTGAGAAAACATGAAAACGGATTAGTACTCCATTCAACAATAACAAATTAACATATTATTTGAATAAAAAATAATAGTTTTAAATCGATTGTCATTTTTGGTGTTTGAACCAAATCATATCGATATAAGTCTGAGAAAACGTTTTGCAAACTCGCTTAAAAGCGTTCGCAGAAACCGTTTTGGGTATATCTAAAACGTTTCGCAGAAAATGCTATAAGCAAACCGCAAACCCGTTTATAGAAAAAATAAAAAAACATTTTGCAAAGTGCTACAAAGTGAAACGCAAACCGTTAATCATTTGGTTTAAATAGAGATTGTTTACAATCGATCACAACCAAAAATGATAATAAGCCAAGACCCGTTTTGCAAACTCGCTTAAAGTGTTCGCAGAAACCGTCAATGAAGGCGTTTTAATTGTTTCACAGACTCGCTTTTAAAAAGCGTTCATGGAAACGAATTGTTTTTATAACGTTTTAAGAATCGTATAACAATAAACGTTCGCGATAGTGCTATATAGCAAAACGCAAACCGTTATGAGATACTTAAGAAACTTTTCGCGGAAGTGCTACAAAGCAGATCGCAAACACCGTTTCAAAAAACGTTTACAAATCCTTAAATAAACAGTTTAATAAATCGTTTTCAATCCGATTAAAGCTTTTGAACAGAAAGCAAAATTAGAGTTAAGATTGTAAAAGCCGAAAAACCGAATTGATATAAACGATAATAATAAAGCGATGTTAAGGAAATAGACAAATGAAAATACGAATTGAAACCAATAAGTAAAACGCATTCGTAATAAAGATGGAGGCGAGATATGATCTCTTTCCTTAACTCTAAATATTCGCTTCGTAGTGAGACAAAACTGTGCGAATACCGAGTCCCAGGATACAACCATGGTTGGCGATTCACGCTTCACTCGTGAATGTCCTATCGAACTATTACTACAAAACACTCTCGACTATAGACTTACGCTAAGGTTTTTTTTGCTGGTTTCGCTTTGAGAAAAGTGTGAAAAACGTAAGAAATGAATGAGGAGGAGAGACGATATTTAAAGAGAAGGAGAAGACCCACTTCCCACAACAACTGCTGCACGTGGGCGAGAATCTCGCGGGGATCAAGGGAAGTTGAGTTGCGAAACTTCTTCCTCAAGACTCTCTCTTCTCGTTTAAAAATATCTGGCAAACAGATGAAATGTGTGTCGTTTTGAGACAAACTACGCACCGTTTAGACATAAACATCATGTTGTTTTTTAATTTAAAATGGCAAAATCGTTGGGCTTAACTTGGTCCAAAAAGAATCTTATTGGGCCGGAAGTCCTCTACCAAGACCAAGCCCACGTCCACGCCGAGCCGAGCCGAGCCAGACGGCGGCGGCGGCGCACGCGTGGGGAGCCATCTCTTTCTCTGAGCTGTTTGTTAACCCATGAGATAGCATATATATACTACTCTCACTCCCTCTTATTGCCCGATGTGGGACCAAGTTCATTTCACTTAATTAACATGAGCAACACGAGGCCCATTTGTATTTACGTACTGCCTCTTATTCTTTTAGCCATTAGGCTTTAATAATAGGCCCAACAAAAACTTGGGTAAATAAAGTCTGCCGAGATGCAAAGTAGTCTTGTTGAATGATGGATCAAAATTTGAGTCTTTGTTGAAGAATTTTATTGTTGGAACTAATAGGTTAAAACTTTGATCTAAATCTTTGTTTATCTTTTCTAAGTTTTTAATTGATTCTTGGAAACTTGATTATTATTGTTGGAACCAAAAAAACAGGTACATTGTCCCATTAGACTAAATACACTTGCTAATTGTCCTATTAGGTTAATTTTTTCAAAAATGCCACTAATACCCTTAAAATTAATTATAAAATCGAATTTATAATTATTAAATAATAAAAATATATTATATTATTTCCTTTATTATTTTGTTATTAGTTATTAAAAAAAAAAAAATAGAAAACAAAACCCCCAAATTACACCTAAACCTAATCCCACCCCGACTTTTCGTTACTCCCCGACACCCTCTCTCTACGGCGTGACAAGGAGGCGACATATAGGCAGCTTCAACGGCGTCTCCTCTCTCCGGCGTCTCCTCTCTCCGGCATCTCCTCTCTCCGGCGTCTCCTCTCTCGGCGGCGATGGCTCTCTCCGGCGTCTCCTCTCCCTGCGTCTCTCTCTTCCTCTCTCGGTGGTCACAAAAGGAGCTTCTCCCTTCCTCTCTCGGTGTACTCCGGCATCTCCTCTCACTCTGTCGTCTCCTCTCACTCTGGCGTCTCCTCTGTCGGCGGCGTCTCCTCTCTCCCGGCGTCTCCTCTCCCTGCGTCTCTCCCTTCCTCTCGGTGTACTCCGCCTCTCGTCTACTCCGCCTCACTCCCGTCGTCTACTCCGCCTCACTCCCGTCGTCTACTCCGTCTCACTCCCGTCGTATACTCCGCCTCTCTCCCTTACTCTCTTCGGCTCCGGTAACTTCTCTTCGGCTCCGGCGACTTCTTTTCGGCTCCGGCGTAATCACTTCTTCAGTCTTTCTCCCGTTTTTGCAAAGTTAACATCTACACTCTCTCGGATATTATGTGTATTTGTGTTCTTATTTTGTGACTTGTAGTGAGATTAATTGTTTTGTCTATCTTAGTTTGTTTGTTTATGAGCTTATGTCTTGGCATGAGTTTTTGTTCTTCTTTTGTAACTTGTTTCTATATGTGCCTTAAAACAATAGAGATTGCTTGTTGATAGAGATTGCTTGCTTTCTTTGTGTCTTGTTTCTTGTGAATTGTGTGTTTGTGTCTTATGTTATTATTTTGTGTGTGTTTGTGTTGGAGTCTTATGTTTGTTTTGTTCTTTTTTTGTGACTGGTGTCTTAAGAGACATTAATTTAACGAAGCTGTGACATTGGTTAATTGATAGGTACTGAGTTTTACTCATCCTGCGAGTGCTCTTCTTCTCGGCCTCTACTTCGCTGTGTAGCATCTCAGGCTCAAATCTATTCTTCTCCTGATAGAAACTGATCTCGTGTCTAAATCAAAGGAAAATCGAAGGTAAGTCCACTCTTCTCTTTCGTATTTTGTTATGTTCTTTTGGTTAATGAGTGTGAACTAAATCTTGTTGTGTTCATTGTCCATTGTGTTCTTCTTGTCCACTGTGAATTAATTGAGTTATTGTTGTGTTCATTGTGTTCTTGTCCATTGTGTTCATTGTCCATTGTGTTCTAGTTTATATGCTTGGACTTATATGCTTTGACTTATATTCAATCTTGTTGTTTGTTTTTAGGTATGGGTTCAGAGCTGCCTAACCGTCTATATGGAGAGGGGTTGGAACCGCAGGTTAAGAATATTAATAACAGCTGCCGACTGAAACTTCTTGAGCTTCTGAGGGAGAAAATGGAGCCAGAATACAAGGAAGTGATGAAAGATCCCTTGTTCTCGCATATTATGGTTATTGAGGAGAATGGTCTTAAGTTCTCGGCGAGGCTGGTACACTCATTCCTTTGTAAGGAGTTGATGACAAGCAAGAAATATGAGAAGTGGTTCTCATTTGCTAGGACGCCTCTCCGGTTTTCACTCCAAGAGTATTATGCGGTCACGGGTCTGAATGTGAAGCTAGAGAAGATAAGTGTGGTGAAATGGACAGATGATATGGGTTTTTGGAGTAAGATGATAAAAACCAATGGGAGGATCAACTTAAAGTTGATCAAGGAGAAGTATTTGGAAGAGAGCCGTAGTTGGACGTGGGTTGATAGGGTGAGGATGATCTATTTTTGTGTTATTATGGGTGTGGTGATGGGAAGGGATGAGAAGGTGAATTTTCCACATCTATACATGAAGTTGGCGATGGATTTGGAGAAGCTTAGGAGGTACCCGTGGGGTCTGTACTCATTCGATTTCTTGCTGAAATCTATTGATAAAGCGAAGGACAAATTGGAGAAGAAGGAGAGGTACTTGATGGAAGGCTTCTTGTTTGCTTTCCAGATATGGATTATGGAAGCAATTCCTGCTTTTGGAGAGATCTGTGGTAGAAAAGTCAGCAGCAATTTTACTGGTCCTATGTGCGGTAATTGGACAGGATGTGCCAAATGCTCTTATCAAGACATCATCGACCTTGTGACTCTATTTCCAGAAGAGGTATGTGGTAGAAAAATCTGTGAAACATTGTTCTATTAAAATACTTTTTGCGTGTCTTGTGCATTTTACTAATGATATTGTTTTGTAGGGGATTTTGCATTCATTCATGGATTTTCACAAAGATGGAATGGTAGTATGCATCGATGATTTTGTAAGGAAGGATGAGAAAAAAGATGAAAGAGTGGATTTGATGTTGGATATGATCCAACGAAAACATGATTGGAGGAAACATGTTTGGGGAGTAGTGGAAACTACAAGTTCTGAGATGGATGAAGGTGACGAGGAGAGTGAACAAGAAGAAGAAGAAGGGGAGAAAAGCGAGGATGGATCAGAAACTGAGATTGGCGAGAGTAGTCATGGTGCATCGACAGCAGATGGCGCAGCTACTGTTTCTGGAAGAAAGAAGAGAAAGCATGTCGACCTAGCAGCAGCGTCAAGGAAGAAGAAATTGTTTTGCGACTTAGGTGCTACACCAAAAGGGAGCATTGACACAGATATGCAAAGGTTCTTGGAGGGTCTGGTCCAGTCGTCTCTTGCTGTTTTTGGGGAGAAACTCAGTCAGCAAATCACGGATAGAATGGACAAGTTAGAAACTGTGGTAACAGACAGGTTAGGCACGTTGGAGAGTGAGGTTACACAGCTCAGGACAGCTTTATTACTGGCTGAAATGGCGGGGAAAACTGATGAAGAGGCTGCTCCTAGCAAGAGCAGAGTAGATGCCGGTCCCAGCAAGAGCAAGAACAACACAGCTTCATCAAAGAAAAAGGTACCTACTAAAAGAAAGCGTTAGAAGTTGTTGGAAATTTGGAAATAGGCGGTTGGGTGTAGTTTTTTGGCGCTAGGTTGTTGGAATTTGCATCTAGGCGGCATCACATTTTCTATGTCTATTGTGTACTCTTTGTAATTTTGTGTATTAGTGTGTAATATGTATGTGATGAAAATGTAATGGACTTAGTTGAAACTTAATGTTTATGTAATGGATGTAGTGGAACATAATGTTTATGTAATGGATGCAGTTAGAACTAAATTTCGATATTCTTGCATATTTTTGTGTTTGTCAACAGGCTGGAAAAAACAAAGATCTCCATACTGGTGATTTGTTTGCTGATTTACATCGAGTAAACTTGACTCAGTCATCAGATAATGATCTGATGTTGAGTACACAAGATTACTTGAAAACTTGCTTGAAGGACCTTTCACAAGACACATTTGTGAAAGGTTTTGATCCTTCTCAAGTACCGCAATTAGATGATCAAAAGATAGAGTTACCCGGCGAAAAAGATCCTGATTGGAGATTGGTCTTTGTGAGTGATGAAGATTTTGGAAAGATGCAAATGTGGCAAGATTCAAGGACATAAGTGTTTATTTGATATATATATATATATATTTCTTTAATTTTAATTAATTGGATTTGGTGTCTTGTTTACAGAGCATTGCAGATTGGTCCATCGGCGTTAAACATGGAACTTGCTGATCGTGTTATCTCGACAAGAAACTGGCTTAAAAACCATGTAAGCATTCAACATGGATCATTTACTATTCGACTATGCAGAGGAGGTCCATCGACGTTATGATTTGAAACTAGCTGATCATGTTCTCATTATTTTGTTGGAGATTGATGCGGTCATGTTTGTCTTCCGAGAAAGAACAACACTGCGTCGATGGTTACCAGATCGGGTTGCTTTCATGACATGTGTCTTCAGCGATCTCATCGGTTCGGAGTACAAGAAATTTGTGATGGGTATTAAGAAGTACAAGATGAATCCTTTATTACTGGAATACAGAAAAGGTGAACTACCTTCTCATGGAAGATCAAGAAAGTTGTGGAATGTCGATGTTGACCGGTTGTATGTCCCTATATGGGTCAATCGCAACCATTGGATCGGTGTATGCATCAGCTTCGTTAATAGGCATATCGAAGTGTTTGATTGTGGGGGTAAGAAAAAGATCAAGGAAGTAGAAGCATTCACTTATCTTATTCCGCGGATTGTCAAGGCCGTCCAGCCTTTGAGAATGCAGAAGCATCTCAACGTCACTCCTTACACTGTTTCGTACGTCCCTATGCGCGGTCTAAACAAAGCTACTTGTCATTGTGGCGTTTACACTCTTAAACACATCGAATGTCACTTGCTTGGGTTGGATCTTTCATTGGTAGATGATGATAACATCAAGGAAGCACGGATTAGGATAATGTGGGATCTATGGGAGGCAGCAACTGATCCAGAGTTGATTGAGAGGATGTCAAAATATGAACCTCCTAACTATAAGCCTGCCGAGTGTATTGAGTTATGATTTATTGCTAGTGATGATTTGTAGCTACGATTTTAGGATTTTATGTTATGATGATGTTTATGTTTTAATATTATTAGTGATGAACTGTGGTTATGATTTTAGGAAGTTTATGTTATACCCTAAACGAGTTGTCTAAAAACATAACAAACCGACCAAAACTTGACATCATGAAATCAATTCCTAAAAATTTATTAAAATTCATGAAAACTCATTATAATTCCCAACTAAGAGAATTACACAATCAGAATGTACTTACAAGTTATACCCTAAACGAGCCGTCTAAAAACATAACAAACCGACCAAAACTTGACATCATGAAATCAATTCCTAAAAATTGATTAAAATTCATGAAAGCTCATTATAATTCTCAACTAAGAGAATTACACAATCAGAATGTACTTACAAGTTATACCCTAAACGAGTTGTCTAAAAACATAACAAACCGACCAAAACTTGACATCATGAAATCAATTCCTAAAAATTGATTAAAATTCATGAAAACTCATTATAATTCCCAACTAAGAGAATTACACAATCAGAATGTACTTACAAGTTATACCCTAAACGAGCCGTCTAAAAACATAACAAACCGACCAAAACTTGACATCATGAAATCAATTCCTAAAAATTGATTAAAATTCATGAAAACTCATTATAATTCCCAACTAAGAGAATTATACAATCAGAATGTACTTATAAGTTATACCCTAAACGAGTTGTCTAAAAACATAACAAACCGACCAAAACTTGACATCATGAAATCAATTCCTAAAAATTGATTAAAATTCATGAAAACTCATTATAATTCCCAACTAAGAGAATTACACAATCATAATGTACTTACAAATTATACCCTAAACGAGCCGTCTAAAAACATAACAAACCGACCAAAACTTGACATCATGAAATCAATTCCTAAAAATTGATTAAAATTCATGAAAACTCATTATAATTCCCAACTAAGAGAATTACACAATCAGAATGTACTTACAAGTTATACCCTAAACGAGTTGTCTAAAAACATAACAAACCGACCAAAACTTGACATCATGAAATCAATTCCTAAAAATTGATTAAAATTTATGAAAACTCATTATAATTCTTAACTAAGATAATTACACAATCATAATTTACAGAACCGGTCTCAAAAATATATATCTCAACTAAAATCAGTCAAACCGGCCCATAGTGAACATCATCAAATCAATTCCTAAAAATTGATCAAAATTCATGAAAACTCATTATAATCCATAACTAATATAATTAAACAATCAAAATTTACATAACCGGTCTCAATACTATAGATCTCAACCAAAATCAGTCAAACCGGCCTAAAGTGAACATCATGAAATCAATTCCTAAAAATTGATTAAAACTCATGAAAACATTATAAATCATAACTAAGATAACTACATAATAAGAAGTTACAGAACCGGTCTCAATACTATAGATCTCAACCAAAATCAGTCAAACCGGCTCAAAGTGAACCTCATCAAATCAATTCTTAAAAATTGATTAAAATTCATGAAAACTCATTATAAATCATAACTAAGAGTTTTCCATAATCATAGTCAAATGAATCCGATGAGAAAGACAATATTGGAAGAAGTTAGGATGTTTAGGACTGGAATAAACTTATGAATGAAACTGTTTTTTGGTTCAAGAATAATTTGTTATAATCGACATGAATTAAGTTGCTGCAAAGTGAAACAAAGTTGCAAAAAAAACTGCAAAAACATAGAATATATTGGCATCTTGCAAGTTGTCCTGTTGTGACCACCAACACCACATCTACTGCACTTGCGCAGCTGACCCCCCTGTGATCCTTGTGATGATCGAATTTTATCTTCAACAGTTTCATATCTGCGTTTTCTTTTTCGACCAAGAGATCTTCTTGTCTCAGGTGGTAGCACTTCAGAATTTTCCACATCCTGTGGGACAGACCAAGCATCTTCAGGAACAGCAATGGGATTTATGCTTTCTTGATAAGCTTCTCTCCAAACTCCAGTGGTGTACACTAAATCAGTCAATGTATGTGGTTCTCTACCAACAAAAAAACCGGCTTTAATTGCGTGTCTGCAAGGAATCTTCAAGAGGTCGTACTTCCCACAAGAACAAGTCCGCTTAACCAAATCAACAAAGCATTCAAATGTATCGCCTTTAACAAGCAGCTGGTCATCGTTTACAGGGTAAACTACGAAAGTTTTTCCCTTCTCGATTCTCCTATCAATCTTTTCCTCCACATCTATGGTCAAAGGATGGGTTTGCTTCGAAATCAACTTCTTACGCTTAAAAAACCAGCGTGTGAGCATTTCTCTAATACTGTCCAACAAAGGAATTACGAGAAACTCTCTAGGCGACCGCAACGCAGAATTTATCGACTCAGCAGGATTGTTTGTCCTAATGTCATACCTATATCCAAGAAATTGACATCTAGCCCACTTTTTGACATCCGCTTCAATAAGATAATTTCCAATTGCTGGACTGATATTGCAAACATGAGCAAACGTACTCTTGAAATCAGCCACTCTATAAGCCTTCGACGCTTTTGAAATTAACCCGGCTAATCCTTTTCCCTTGAAATATGTTACCACATTATTCAACAAATGATGAATACAAATACCATGTTTTGCTAGCGGATACACGTTCTCAAGTGCCTTTGCTATAGATCCTTGTCTGTCCGAAATAAAAGCCAACCCATTATCATCAGCAACAACAACTTTTAACTGTCTCATAAACCATTCCCAAGACTGATCATTGTCAGAGTCAACTATCCCGAATGCAATAGGATACAAATTTGAATTTCCATCTAAAGCAGTTGCAACCAGTAGCACCCCTTTGAATTTACTCTTCAAGAATGTTCCATCGACAACAATGACACGCCTCATGACTTTGGTAAAGCCTCTAATCGATTGACCAAACGCTAAAAACAGATATAGAAATCTACCATTGACGTCAGTCTCATAAGAGGTATGTGTACCCGGATTGGCCTCTCTCAGCATGTGCAAATATTTTGGTATTTTTCCATAACTTTCTTCTGGAATACCTCTGACAGCATTGACTGCAAATTCACGGGCATCCCATGCTAAAGAAACAGAGATCTCACATCCATAATCATTACGCATAATCTCAACAATATCTTTTGCTTTAGGTCCTTCTTTGACACCTTCATATTTATGCATGATCAGACCGCCAATCGTTTTTGCTGAAGCTGTCTTACTGGCACTGGTTCTGTTTGAAGGTGCACATGAATGTTCACCCACATACTTCTTAATAATAAAATATGTGGAGCCCTTCAAACACTCTGCTCGAGCACCCCAAAAGCACACCTTATCCGCACATCTAATACACCAAACTGATTTATTGGATTTGGTAATTGTGTAGTGAAAGTTATGCTTCATTGCACATAACTCAAACCTCGCCTTCAATACTGTTTTGTTGAGAAAAAGATCTCCTTTCTTAACCAAATCGACCAAAGAGCTTTTTGTCAAATTTTCTCTGTTTTCTTTTTCAGAGATGATGTTGTCAGCATCATAATCATCTCCATCAACCTCGTCTTGCTTCATCTTTCCTTTCTTCTTCTTGTTATACTGTGAATCCCTGACATTACTAGAAGCGTCTTCTCCATTGTCACAAGGATTTCGTTCATCCTCTTCACCAGTATTTGCATCAGTTGGCATCATATTAAGATTAATATCCACCTTATTTGGATTCCCTTGCTTCGCTTTATAGGTAACACACAATCGAGTTGACGAATGCTTCTTACAAAAGCCTAGAAAATTTTGAACTTGGCGTGAGTTATCAATGATGACCGGTGGACAATCTGATGAATTGATCAATCCAATAGGTAGATAACTCAACTCCAAAACAGCATCAGAGTCATCGAAACCAAAATCTTCTTTGACAATTTTCTGTAACTCTTCAAGAGAGGAGCTCAATTCCAAAGCAAGTAATCTTCCCCCTTTCTTTTCATCAGCAGAAAAACTCCAACCTGAAGCTGCAACCAATTCCCAAACACCACATGAAGCATAGATATGCATCATGGTAGAAACAATGTGAATTTTTCAAAAAAAATTGTGAAAATCAATGGAAGAGAAAGAAGATGGCGTGATGGCGTGAGGAAGGATGGGTTACCATAATTTTTTTTTTTTTTAACGTGAAAATATCTTTCAGATTGATTTTGTTCCTAAATTTTCGGAACAAACCTTATTTGTAGAATATGTGCATTCTACTATATGTAGAATACAATAAATATGTTAGAACTCAATTTCTACGGGTTTTAGATTTAATGTAATGTGTAGATTTCAATTTCTACAGGTTTTTGATTTATAGTAATGTGTAGATTCTGATTTCTACGGGTTTTAGAATGAGAGGTAAAGCGTAGAATGTGCATTCCAAATACTTTTAGATTACCATTATTTCCGTAGAACCCATATTCTAAAATAGTAGATTCGATGAAAAATGTAGATTGCAGTTTCTACTAATCAGAATATGAATTCTACTTCTGGTAGAACAAAATTTAAAATTATGATTTTAACATTTTTAGAACTGAAAAATATATTAATAAGTTGATATTGGTATTTCATTAGTAGTTACTATTTTTAGAATTTTTTTTAGTTTGTAAAACTATTTATTTTATTTATTTTTGAAAATACTAAAGGGCATTATATGCAAAAATGGTGCAAAATATAAATTAGACTAATGAGACAATGTACCTGTTTTTTGACCTAAAAAAACAATTTTCCCTATTATTTTTTTACCTGGAGTGCTCCTGAAAAGAAAAAGCTTGAAACGGATAATAATATCATTGTTTCTTCTCTTAATGCTTCTTAACGCTCCAAGCTCGTGAGTCCATACCAACAACAATTTCCTTTTTCATTTATGATTTTGCAAAATAGTTCAAGTTTCTCTAACTGTTTCTTTCCTCATGACTTATCTTTAACTGTTTCTTTCCTCACGAGTTACCTTGTTGGTGTGAAAAAATGGGAAAGGTTGTGTTCAACATCCTACAACATCATTTGTTCATTTTTCTATGTCCACAATTCTTATGTCCATAATTTATATGTTTTAACCACATGTATTTAGGAAATATATATTCATAATTCTTCCATCCATGATCAGAAAAATGGTTTATATTCTATAATTTTTTTTGAGTTTTTATATCAAAGATTAAATATAATTTATGAAAAATAATTTTTTTTTTATATTTTCTTATTGAAATTGTTTATTTATATAACAATTTGGTTATTTATTAAGGATATATAACAAAAAAAAGTTATCCACACTTATACTATTCACATTTCTTTTTATCCAAGTTTAATATTCAGTATTCATACTTATATTGTCCACAGTTCTTTTTGTCCACGTTTAATATTCAGTATCCACGTTTCTTGTGTCCACATGTATCATATTTAGTATATATGTTTTTTATATCTACATTTTATCCTTTTTTTGTGGAGAACTATGGAATAAAAAAATTAGAAAATGTGTTTGTTGTTTGATTGCAATGATGGCATTTGCATTTTCTTGGATGTTTAGTCGGACGAAAAACTAATGAAACTAAATTATTTGTTGGTTAGCTAGCTTATTTAGTGGAGGTTATTGTATAAGGATAAAATTGTCAAAAAACTTCTCGAAATTGTAAACTGAATTTAATTAATAAAAAAATCAAAATTTTAATTATAAATTATTTTTTGATTAAATTATTAATTATTTTTTTATTTAATTTTATTTATTGGATTTTATTTTAATTATTAATTAATTTCTGATTCAATCAATAATATCTAATTATATATTAGGAAAATATCACTATATATGTCATTATAAAATATTTTACAGAACTAAGATAAAGCCACAAAAAAATATATCACAACACAGATAAAATGCTATAAAATAATATCATGTAGCATATGATTAGTGCTACATTACGTCCGTTTATCATAGAATTTAAGAAAACGCTACAATAAGGTGGGGGTCTATAATAGCTGCGGCTGACATAGCATTCATGGAAACGCTACGAAAGCCTTACGGTAGTGTTTTCAGTGTGCTACTAAAACCGATATTTCTTGTAGTGTATGTTCTGTTTTTTTTTCAAAAGTTGTTTTCTAATATTCGGTCTAGCTATATGTAGGATATGTCATGTAAATTTTACAAGAGAAGTTTTCATAATATTCTCCGGAAGTGTTTCATGTAAAAGTAATGGGAGTGCGTTGCTCACATGTTTGTAATGCTAGTGAGGAATGAGAAAAAGAATGACGAGAAATGGGACTTCAACGAGCAAACTGATACTTGCCAGCCTCGTTTTCTCGTAAATTGATATGTGTGATTTTTGAAAGCTGTGTAGCAAAGCTTTGTCGAAAGACTATGAGTGATGTTTCCTCAAATTTTACGTGAAACATTTTTTATTCTTATCTTCAGTAAAAGTTGTTTTGTGTAAATCAGTATGATTTTTGCGGAAAATGTTTTCATATGTTATATGAGAAACTCTCTGTATATATTCATTTTTTAGCGGGAAGAATTGGTCAACCATCAGAAATAGCTGGTCTACTGTCGAGGTAAACTGGTTGACAAGTGAAGAGAGGGTTTTCCCCTTGTTTTTCCCACTTCTCTGTTCGTCGTTGATCTTGCTTTGTCGCAAATTGTTTTTGATGATTTTCCATGAATCACTTGATTCATTGACAAGGAACAACCCCTTTGTGTTTGATTCAATAGAAATTGGGAACAACCGTTTTTTTATTTTTCCCAACAGTCGTACAGGGTTTTTTAAACACATAATTACGTAAAGAGTGGCTGTAGAGTTTTCTAGGATACATTGTTTGACGGTTTGGCTTTGTCACTTGCGTTTATAAAAATATTAGATTGTTGCTATCCCAATATATAAAAGGGCTTGGAATTGAGCACCTTGATTGTCCATGTCAGCATGAAAATTCAAGCCAATAAGAAACAAGATATCAGACATGTCATCACTTACAATTACAATTGTACATTTGAAACATGTCAGTTAGAGTTTACACTTAGGGGGGTTTATTGAATCAAGGATTTGAGAGGATTTCATTTTTTTTTCAAATCCCCTCTTATTGTATTTAGAATTCATAAATTCTATGTGAAAATCAAGCTTATTGGATTAGTCATTTGTATAAGTTCTCTCAAATTTCAGCTTATTGGAAAATGTGGATTTTGTCAACAAAATCAATCAAATGGGATTTGGTAGAATTTGAATAGTATTTCATAGTGAAAAAATAGTGAATCAAAATACCACCTCATATGATGGTATTTAGATTTTTTTTCAAAAAATAAGAATAATCTTCACATTTTTAAAAAGAAAATTAAACTGTTTGAAATGAAAAAAATATTTGAAAATAAAATTTTAAATACTTTTATATATTTATATATTTCATAAAATGATAAATATTTATATCAAAAATATTAAATCAAAAATTAAAATATTAGTTTAAATAAAATGTTTTTTCAGAAACTTTAAAAATTCTTCATAAAGAAAATTAAACTGTTTGAAATGAAAAAAAATATTTGAAAATCGATTTTTTAAAAACTTTATATATTTATATATTTTAGAAAACGATAAAAATATCAAATTTTATTAATTCAAAAAATAAAAATATTACTTAAATAAATATTTTAAATCTTTTTTTTTAACTCTAAAAATTTTTCTGAAAGAAAATCAAACTATTTGAAATGAAAAAATTGAAATTTGATTTTAATTTTTTTATATATTTGATATATTTCCTAAAATAATAAATATTAAATTATATTAACTTTTAAAATAAAAATATTACTTTGAATAAAAATATTACTTTAAATATTTTTTTAAAAAAAGTTCTGAAAATTCTTCAAAACCCCATAAAACTTGCAACAAACTCATAAAACTTGTAACATGGATTTACTCAAATCTCGGATTTTCTTGAATTTACTCAAATCTCGGATTCTTTCAAATCCTTGTTTCAATAAGCCCCACTTAAATTGTTTTTGTCGAAGCCCAACCCAAAAAATCTATTCGTGTTCCCTTCTATAGCTTTAGCCACCTAGCTATTCCTCTTCCTCATCTCCACCAAAAAAACAATAATTTTACCATAGAAAAGCTCTGGTAACGTCAAATTATATTCATTAAAGTTCTCAATAATAGTGTAACACTGAATATCAATCAACTCTTCAATTTCCCAGCCTGACCATATATAACTTCTTCACGGCATAACTAATTTGTTATTCTTCATTCTGATTTCTTATTCTTGTTATTTGTCCCCACTAATTTTGATTTATTTGTTTCCGGATCAGGAAACCAACAGATCAGTCTCCATTGCTTGATTTGTGGCAACAGCAGCTAAGCCTTAAAATCTGGGGATGAGACGCGCTGCATGTGATGAGTCGGAGACAAATCTCCAGGCAATATTTTGCAATAATAAACTTCTCGGTTTCATTGTAGAATTCAGAATTTTAAGAGGGTTTCTCAACCATGGTTGGGAGAAGATTTCCCAGGATACCTAAGAAGAGAACAAGGATTATTCAGATGAACTGAATGTAAGTTTGTCGAAAACACTTTATGGTTTGTTTCTTTATGAGAATAATCACATCGATGCTTGGTAATCTTTCTATTTGGGCAGAACATTTTTCATGGATTGTGGTTGTCTGAGGAAGTAACGATGGATTCATATAATGTATCTGAAGCTCTTGAAACGTGAAAAAATGTTACTGAAAAATTGTAGAAACGTGAAAAAATGTTCTTATTCACAATTTTAACTCTTCAATTTTTGTAAGGCATATGAGCAACCTAAGAGAGACTCGCACTTTTTTTAAGTCAACATAAAGAATAACATGATTAGTAATGGTTCTCTTGATGAAAATTATTTCACACATCCTTGGTTTAGAAGAGGGAAGGTAGTGACAACTCTTCCATGGCCACTAATGAAATTCACTAGCTTCAATGTCTTTGGGTACACTCATCAGTTTTTTGTTGTAGTCTATATTCTTCTTATCGTTCACGGATACTACATGTATCTCAGTAAGGAATGGCACAAGAAAACGGTGAGTACTTCGGGGATCAACATTTTCCAGTTGCAATCTTAGTAACTAAAAACACAACTAATTAATTCGAGGTTTTGTTTGTAGGCGTGGATGTATATACCAGTACCAATAGGCAGTAGCTCTATATGCATGCGAGAGATCGATCCAGCATTAGGACAATAATAATTTTTAGCGCAGTGGCTTATCCTGGATACGTGTTGACTTTGAAAATGTCAAGGCCTATAACACTTCAAATACAAAAGCGGCCAGCACATGTTTGCAGCATTAGGGCGGTAAGAGTTTCTGTCTAAATTTTATGTTTGTTTGTTTTTTTTCACTTACACATGTATATTTTGGAGAGCTTGCAATTTGCCACCATTGCTTTAAAGGAGTAAGAGATCTTTTCATATGCACCTTTTGTGAAGCGAGATTGTATCTTCCATGCATGTATAAAGAAATGGTACCCTCATTTGTCCCAAGATGATGTCATGGAAAGAAGTCCTCTTCTCCAAGGGAGTTGCAACTCTGTCATATGTCTGCAGTAAAGTGGTTTAATCGAGGTATCATACTCTTAACAAAAATAGTTCTTTTTCCTTATTAAGATTATCAAGGTTGATATATATGTTTGTCTTAAGACATCAAAGAGGAAGCTCGGTAACTACAAAATATTTCATCATCTTCAATACTTGATTGGATCGATGCTTCCTTTCCTGAAGAAGTATGCAAAATTCAAGATGAAGAAATTTAAACCGAGGCAAAGAATCAAAGGTATATGGACCTTTTGCTACTAAGACTATGGCTTTTATCTTTTTCTTTATCATTCCTTTTGACTTAAGACTACGACTTTATAGATAACATGTTGTTGTTAATAGATGACACGTCTTTTGATAAGTGTCATCTATTATATATGTTGAAGTGCTATATGACAATATGTATGCTATTTGTTATTTTATACTGAGGTGTCATTTGTGGAGCAGTAACCACTGTGCAACCTCAATTGTTGACTTTCATTGAAGCTATCTAAAATGGACTTATGAAATTTGTCTGAACTGTTGCCAAGAGATCCGTGGAGGAAGATTTTCAAAACGTCAAGAAATGATGTCAGTAGTTCTCTATACATAACGAAGAAGCTAATAATCGATTCACTAAATCGAATGCTGATGAAAATGGAATCATATTGTGTGCAATAGAGCTTGGCGGGTGCGTTGATTGTGTTTTTCAAGCTTAAGCGAATCCTAATATTTTCTTTGTTAAAAAGTGTTTTTAAAAAAATATTTCTCAAAGGGTTATGGGTCTACCAAAAATATTTCTGTTCATTTTTATATAAGGATACAAGAAAAAAATCCAAATATAATTTTGGAGTTTTTACTCGAATTGACGCAAATAAATCGATAAATTATTTAAAAAATACAAAATAATTAAACACAGTTTATTTAGTTTATTTAGTTTGTAAAGTTTCTAAACGAACTAATCATAAACTAAATAAACGATTAGAGAGATTAAAATACAAAACATAATATGAAATCATCCCACATCTGAGGTAAGTATATTTCTATAGTAGAAAAATAAATAAATAACTTCAAGCCATTTTTTATTTGGTAATAAGTAACACTATTTTTTAAACATTTTAAACATATTATTCCAAAAAATCATGTTTTATAACAAAAAAACGTGAAAAACAATAATGACAAATGATGAAACTACAAAATTCACATTAGAACGAAAAAAAAACCAAAACCTTACATACAAATGAAAAATAACAAATAATAATATTAAAACAATATTACAAGAAAAAATATAACGAATACTCCACGCGTAGCGCGGAAAAGAAATCTAGTTCCATTAAAATGATTTTGATGTGGCATCATATTGTCTAAGACTGTAAAGTTTTGGTGTTGAAAGCATTTTCTTGATGTAAGGAAAAAATATTTTGAAGTACGGGAGTATACAAGTATATTATACGTAAATACTCCCTTCATTTTTATGAAGGAAGATGGCCGAAAACATTCTTCTTACAAGGATTAATATGCTCAATATTTTGGGTTGATTTAAAGACGCCAATGGGTTTGATCATTGGTAAGGTTTAAAGTTGAGGACTTGTAATGAAATAGTTTAAGATGACTACTTGTGCATGAACCAGTTTTAACAAAACGTTCATGTCTCGAGTTCTTTCATTTTTTAGTAGGCAGCGAGCTAAGTACGCTAGAATGCATGAAGATCTTTCTCTTTTTCCCGAGAGATTGAATCGATTTGCAACATCCACCTAAACATATAAGGAACAATAGAACGAGGTAGAGAAAATCGTCTAAGACTTAGTTCGCTTGACTAACTACCTAGATTCTAAGTTCCCTAAAGCTCATGGAAATCTCCTCGGTTGTTTTTTCTTCACAAAGTACTTTCCTAGGAAAAATTTAAGTCTGTTTTAAAATTTCCAAGTTGGCCATACATTAATTTTTTGGAGGTTCGGGTTTGTGTCTTCTCCATCTCCTTCTTTGTTTTCCTCTTCTTGTTCCCGTGTCTGTCTACTTCTATTTGGAAAGTAAAAAAATCGGATATTTCTTGTTTCACTATATTACTGGCCATGCTTAGGCCGTAGCTCGTTATTAAGTTAAAATTGTTGATCTCGATCTTCCGATCTGAATTTTGGTTTTTGTTCTCTAACGATTATTTTCAAAACCTTATTAGGCATTTAGGAATAACGGTCTCTGACTCAAAGTTTTGGAACTTTGTAAGCTTGGTCTTGTATGATTCGGTCATCAGTGGTACTTTGACGAGAACATCAAAGTGAGGAAAATATTGCAATCCTTTGATCCAAGTTTCAGTTTTAATTTTCTTTTTATTGTTGGTGTTACAAAAAATGATCAAGTACACTTCATATATTGCTGTCAATAGAATATTTATGAGTAGTGTTTTAAACTCAACATGGCAAAACTTCATAAAAGTTAATTACATCTCTCGTATCAATGGAACTTTACAAGTGCATCAAAACCAAGCAAGGAGAAAAGGGTGACAACCCGAGGAAAGAGTGAAGCATGTGAGGTCATGCTGTTATATAGGTGAGGTCATGACATCATGTAGGTGATGACGAAGAATAAGGCAAGGTCATGACATTGTATGGGGTGTTAGAATGAATAAAGAAAGGGAAGAAGGAAAAAGCATGGCTGAGTTATCAAGGAAGGTTTGGTGCAAATGTTGTACAAATAAATCATGATCAAGACAATGGTTGTGAAAAGTGTGGGACTCCTTGATGTCAACCAGAACACTCTCAAAAGTGGTTTATGGCTGTTGGAACCAAGGTAGACAAGTTTGAATTCAAATGTGGAGAAAGTCACATGTCTTGCATAAGGAGAAAAACTCCTTTACCTGTCACTTTCACTCTCTGTCCAGAACCAGCCTGTCCATGTCCAGAACCAGTCTGCTCATGTCCAGAGCCGGCCTGCCCCTGATTCCCTATTTTAATATTGTTTAGACTTTTCCTAGTTTAATTTTTGTTTAATCATGTGTATTGCTTGTTTAAAGGCTTGCCCATCACGTGTAACATCTGAACAAGATCAATACAAGTTTCTCTGTCTAAATTTTGTGGCCTCTCTCCCTCTGTCTTATGTCTAAACAATAGTTATAATGTAAGGGTTAAGTAAATCATGATTTAAAAGCTGCCTTAACTCTCTCTCTCTCTCTCTCTCTCTCTCTCTCTCTCTTAAGGCAGCCTAATACTTGTAAAATCACTATAAACTCTTCTTTATCTTCTTCTCTTACTCTAGATTAATGATTCTAAATCCTCTTCATCTTAAGTACACAAACTCAAAGTATTGTGTTATTGCAGAAGGATAGATTCAAACTAGAGATTATTTGCCCCACATAACCAGTTTACTGTCTAGCATCTTGGTTATAGTGTAGGCTGCTTCATATAACCAGTGTACTCTCTAGGACATTTGGTTGTGTGGTAAGCTATGTTTATGAGGATTCAACCACAAGTTGGTTGTCTCTTCTATTGAATGGTGAGTTCCTGTTGTTTGGTAGAAGGGGATAAGTTACAAGTTAACTGGATACTCTCTTGACATGAGATAAACACTCATGAATTCCAACATGGTATCATAGCTTTGTTGCTCTTCTTTGGGATAAAACTCACCTTTAATCTATGTTTTTAATTCAAAAATCTATTCTCTCCCACTTCAATGTTGTGTTAGCTTGATATTCGCTTGTTAGTGTCTAGAGTCAAGCTTGGGGAAGAGAAAGATTTCAAAACTGCTCCTCATTCTGCTTTATCCAGTGGATAATAGCTCTCTTAATGGAGCATCTCTATGACTAGTGGACAAACTGTTTTTATCCATTGGTTTCATTGTTGTCTAATCCACATAAAACACTTGTTCATGTGTTATTCTGATGGTTCTCTTGTTGCAAGAACTGAAAAACATCAATTCATGAGTTATTTCAGTGGCACATGTCTAAGATCAGTGGATAAATTGACTGTCCAATGATCCATTTTGTTTCAGCTACTAAAGCACCAAACTCTTGATGAGTATTGGATGCTCATGGCTGTTAATGCTTCCGCAAAACTCAAGAAAATAGAGCAAAACAATGTCCATTAGAACTCTTTGTCTCCCATTCTCTAGCTACTAATACTCTGGTTACATCACTCTCTACTCTCTACTAATTCTTTGGTTACTCATACTCTCTGGTTACTTAATCTCAATTCTCATAATCTCTTGATCAATCTTGTTAGAGTTTGCCTAAGGTTGTTAAACTGTCTTGAAGTTAAGCTGTCTTGAAAAATTGTCTTGCTTCTGCCCTTGGAAAATTGATTTTGTTGTTGCTTGAATGCTTGGTTTTGTTGATTAGGATTCATAGAGTGTTTCTAGGACAGAATCATGAAGATATATGTCCATTGCTTGTTTGAAATGTTTTTTAAAGATCAGATTTGTTGAAAACCCATGTTCTGATCTCTTTTTGTCTTCTGATGCTTGTCTAAGTGTTGGTTTGACAAAATGCTCATGTTGATTAGAGCCTGCACAAGATGCATATTCCTAACCATGGAGATTGCCCACTGCCCATCAACACTTTGGACACTGATTGTGTTCATTAACTCCCAATATGGTTGAGAGGATGAATGGAGTAGTGGAGAGATTGCTCAGAAGTGACTTACCTAATGCCAAGAGGGTGGGCAGGAAGTACACTCAAGAGAAAAGACCACAATTCAAGCCAAAAGGGCTGTGGTCTCAAGGCATTGGTGATAATCATTGGCTCTCATCTTCCAAGCTTGACCACATACTCTCATTCTCAGGTCAAGCTTGAGGAGGCGTGTTAAAGTGAGAAGTCAATGTCCATTCTTCAGAAAATTATGCAAGGGGAAGTACCTAAATCTATACTTATTCTTATGATTGAATAGGTTTACCCCTTGAGTATTGATGCATGTGTTTGTTCGTTGTTTGAATCAGGTACCTATTGAGCTCATTAACAGGCAGACTTGTACTCAACCCATGATGAAGGCAAGAAGCCAGAAGAAAGGGGGAGACAAGGTCTAACCACAAGAAGAAGCTCAAAGGTGTGATGAGTGTGAAGCAAAGAAGGCATTAGTGCCTGCTTGCCATTGAAGAAAGGCAATGATCCAGAGTTTATGAGTCCCTAAACTTGATCATAAGACTCATAATCCCACTGGCTAATCCCTAGGCTGGGGGTAGTTGCACTCTTTTCCCCTAAGTGATGGTTTTATCCTATGAGGTTTTCCATACCTAAGTAATTAATGAGGCAAGTACTCTCAGTTCCAAGCTTGTCCAAGGATCTCTTATGGTCAAGCTTGAGGGAGAGTGTTAGAATGAATAAAGAAAGGGAAGAAGGAAAAAGCATGGCTGAGTTATCAAGGCAGGTTTGGTGCAAATGTTGTAAAAATAAATCATGATCAAGATAATGGTTGTGCAAAGTGTGGGACTCCCTGATGTCGACCAGAACACTCTCCGAAATGATTTATGGCTGTTGGAACCAAGGTAAACAAGTTTTCATTCAGATGTGGAGAAAGCCGCATGTCTTGCATATGGAGAAGAGCTCCTTGACCTGTCACATTCACTCTCTGTCCAGAACCAGTCTGCCCATGTCCAGAACCAGTCTGCTCATGTTCAGAGGCAGTCTGCCCCTGATTCCCTATTTTATTATTGTTTAGACTTTCCCTAGTTTAATCATGTTTGTTGCTTATTTAAAGGTTTGTCCATCACTTGTAACATCTGAACAAGATCAATACAAGTTTCTCTGTCTAAATTTTGTGGCCTCTCTCCCTCTCTTGTATCTAAACAATTGTCATAATGTAAGGGTTAAGTGAATCATGATTTAGAGGCTGCCTTAGTTCGCTCTCTCTTTAGGCAGCCTAATACTTGTAAAACCACTATAAACTCTTCTTTATCTTCTTCTCTTACTCTAGATTAATGTTTCTAAATCCTCTTCAAAATCACTATAATTTTGTTCTCTCAAAATTTACGGCTCATTCTTGTAAATGATACAATTTTGGGTTAGTTTATACATTGGTATCAACCCAACAACCGACAAAGGGGATGTACTCAACCCAAATTCATTTACCAACAGGGACAAACACAAACAAGGATGATCTTTTGGCACTTCCGCTGTAGGAAAAGAATCAGGTCCTTTTCCTCAATCTCTAAGACCTACATGTTGGCGAGCTCTTTGGAAAAACACGCTTCATCTCTTTCAAGGTTGTCCATAACAGCTGTCGGGATCTCATGACCCTGTGCGATCAGCTTCTCCAAGCATTTCTTTATCCCAGATACCTGAATCAGGAGGAGCATCTTCTTGTTCCCAACCTCTGGCTTGGCCAGGTAAGCACAAAGTTTCTCCAGACGGACAATCCATTTTGCCATCATCTTGGATTCTACCCAAGAAACACATTCCATACAAGAGTGCCTTTGAAAGTTGGTCTTGAATTTTAGTGTATGACGGCTTTCTCTGACTCTAACCCCACGATTGTACATGTGAAGTCTCAAGTTTCTTGGCCAAAGCGGTTAGTTGTTTCTTCGAGGACTTCAGCTCGACAATTGACACACTCTTTCTGCGCCTTAACATCCTCTATGAGCTTGTTGAACGTTCAATTCGATTCTTGGCTATTCCCTTAGCCCTCTCTAGATCTGCATCTTCCCTCTTCAAGGCCGACTTGTAAACAGTTACCATAAAATTAATATGGGCATCATACTTAAAAACAAAGAGAAAGGAAAATAATGAGTTCCCACAAAAAAGGGAAATATAATAGGCAAAAAATTCACTATGCTTACAGCAATGCTAACATGAGCTATGTCACAATATTTATCACGAGATTCCAACTCGGTAATAGCAGGATTCTTCTTCACGCCATACTCCACTAAGATCGGTCTATATTCAACATAGAGGTGTTACCTTTTGCGATGGTGAAGTTTGATTATGAAGTTAGGTTTTGTTTTGCTAAGACCGGATGACTTACTGAAAAGAAAAAGAAAAAAGATTATTTACAAGTGGTAAAGACGGTTAAGTAAGAAATCAAGATATCTACCCAGAGTTGTGTCCCATAACACTCTGTAATTTGCTAGATATTGCAAAAAGGAAATCAGGTTGATTTTCTCATAAAAGTAGTGTCTCATCCAATTTTGGGTTTGAGAAGGATGGCCCGTTTAAATGTTGGGCGAAGACCTCATCTTGGAAAAAGTAAAAACCATGTCATGCTTAGCACTAACGGTTGTCATTTCTTCAAAGACCGTAACCGACATTGAGATATCAATTTCAGAAGCCATTATCATAAGTGTGACTGCAATCATGATCGATCCAGTCGTCAATTGAGAGAGTGCAACATGGCTTTGCAGTTGGAAGTAATAAGTTGTGGAATTAGGAACCATAATATAGCACTCTTCCCAACCATTACTCGTAGATGAAATTATACCCAACTAGAAGGGTCCATGGCCTTTGATCAGGTTTAGGGATCAAAAATGTGAAGTCGGAGAAGTCATCTAAAAGAGTGACGAGTCTTTTGGACACTCTTTACCAAAGACCGAGTTGGGAAATGGTTCTTCCAATTCTGACCTTCAATAGCTGATTGCCTAACATATGCATGTTTTGTCTATTCTACAGCAATGAAGTAACCACTAATACTGCACCAGATCAGAATAAGCCCCCAAGCAACAGGGGTCAATGGGTGAGTCGCTGAGACGGTTGCTTCTGCTTAATGACAGGTTTCCTTGTCGACATCCATGCTGTTATCCTCTTTTTCATCAGCAACGTCTTGACGTTCTCCCTCATTTTGGAACGTGTCCTCGGAAAATTGCATCATAGACAACTCGGCGTGATCCAAACCAGTTACATTAGCTAAAGCTCATCAATGCATTCTCATTATATCTTCAACCAAACCGGAAACATCTTCATATGAACTCGATGATATGACCTTTTCCGTTCCCTTCCTCGAGCATTTATAGACTGACAACATTTTATCTTCAAGAGCAGTTAAAAACAAGAGGCATAACAAAAAATTTGAAGGAATACGTTGGCAGATCAGAAAATAAATAAAATAGAGCGGTGGAGATAGAAACATAATTTGAGAGAATATTACCATGATCACAAGAAGATTTGTGAAAATAAGAAAAAAAGTTTTTTATTTATAAAGAAAATGCCGTAGAGGATAAGCATACATTATCGTTAGGTCTACAAACCCTAGTGGTACTATGATTTCGCATTTCGAGGGGATGACGATTCCATTTCCTAAGAGATAACTGAAGATCTGGTTTAATAGTTGATGCATTAAATTATCAATAACTGAGAATCTCGATAAGCAGTTTACAGTAAACCAATGAGGACCTTTAGAAGTCCCAAGATGAAAACTCTGCCACATTTGAAAGACAAGATCCGATTTCTTTACTTTGAGGACCCATTCTTGGTAATTGATCGAGATCGACTTCGTTTCTCATCATGAACTAGGAGGATATATTGTTGGAGATGCAGTAATCTTTTTGACAAAGACGGTCAACTAAAATGAACTCAGCCCAATTAAGGAGAGGCTGTCAAAGGGAGAAAAACTGACTTAGAGATAAAAAGAAAGAAGTTGTATATAAATAAAAGAGACGAAGTCCAAAGAGGAGATATTGACAACCACACAGAGTCGACATAATAAATAGTGTTTTCATAACTTGATTATTCTTTCCTAATTCATAGCTTTTGACGATTTCATCGTCTTTTTCTTGCAATTTAATCTTTGATCTCTTAATAAACGTTTTCAAATAACTGATCATGGAATTTGTGCTTATATTTCCAATTCAGATTAAACACAATCTAATGCTAGATGTTTTACGTAACAGCCGACACTATAGTGAAACTGAAAGTGTTTAACTGAAATAGTAATTAATATGTTATACACAAAAACCGTTATTGATTCATATCACAAATGTTAAAGCTGAACGTTGAATTTTTTTCTTTATCAAACGCATTATTCTTTAATTAGATGCAAAACAGCAAAAAAGCGATAAGGACTTGAAAATAGCAAAAGCGATAAATAGTTAAACGGATTCATAATATTGGTCAAAACAAAGATGTTTAAATTAGTCAAAAACGGAATGATTATCCATCTAAAGTTTTTGTATATAAAGACATGCATGGTGCCTCCTAAATTCTTAATTATCTACAAATAACTTTAAAAGATTTATAGAAGACGGACATTTCGACCAGCCAACACAATGACTCCTCGTCTCTCTTGTTTTCTGATCGTTATTGGATTGTGCGTTGGGCTGAGTAACGCAAAATGGAATGAGAAAAACTCCGTACACTTCAAGAACTCTCTTGGTCGGAACAATATCTTGAAAATTAATTGTATATCAAACGACGACGATCTAGGCTTCCATTTTTTACGGCCTGGAGAAACCTACGAATTCAGTTTTCATGATAGTGTTTTAAAAACAGAATTTTTCTGTGACCTATGGCAAGGGCCTAATTTCAAGTTCCATGCAGGATTCACGGGATATGAAGGTGGTGGTCTCATAGTTCATTATGGTAAACAAAACTTTTGGGATGCTAGAGAAGATGGAATTTACTTCACACATGGCCAAAAAACGCCCAAGTTAGAGTATAACTGGACATAAAGTTAGCTCACTTTTCTTTTAAATTTACCAAAAGGAATTATTTTCTTGTGTATTGTGAAAGGATACCTTTGTAATAAATTATCAAAGGCACCTTTATAATATATTTTTTTTGGTGTGATCCACCTTTATAATACGTATGTATTTTTTATATAAACTAAAATATTTGTAAGATTTAAAAAACTCCTCATCCAATATCGTCAAAGATAATCTCAACCAATCCAATCTGAGAAGGTTTAAGAATATAACAGATCGTCACTTCTCAAACTGTCAATGTCTAATCCTCATTCGTTGTTTACGAACCAAAATATATGGGCTAAATGTTAGGCATCGAAATTCGTTTTTGACAAAATGGTTTTATACTTTTTAGTTGTTCAGATGAAGACATTTGCCAAAATAACATGATGTTATATTGTTTCCATGAGCATGAGATAATTTATTTTAATTGTTAAATTAGGTATGTGGCTTCGGTTATTCATATCAGTTTTGGGTAAAACCCATTTGGTTCCAACTAAATTGAATATAGAGAAATTATGATTGGTAATATTTTAATTCAGATCTAGATCAGTTCAAACCGTTTCCAGATCTAGAATTTTAAACCCCCAATATTATAATATTTTTATCTATTTTCTGTTTCTTTTTAATAAATAAATAACTAAAATTGTGTATATATTAGTAATACAAAATAACTAAAAAAAATTGATGTAGTCTAGTAGTATTGCATGTGTTGCTTCATTTTCCAAATCCAGGTTCGACCCCCAATATGTACAATTATGTGTTTTTTGAAAGATACAGTTTGACCCAACCACGTATATGTATCTTTCAAGGAGCATATCTTTTTACCCAAGAGAAATAAGCAATCAAATTAGTTTCCCTCCCCAAAAAGTTCAACTACTTCAAAAGTTTCTCCCCCCAAAAAGTTATCGATTTACAAACCCGCACTTCTCCAGCTCATTTGTTTACGAGTGCTCATGGAAGTCAGCTCCTGGAAATTAAAGATGGATCTCATAGTTATCCAACAAGCTCAAAAAAAAAAAAAAAAAATCCACTGGAGACTCAAGTTCTGATCCATTTAGGATTACTGGCGGATCCATATACAAGGTTAGAAATTCAAGTGGAACACAAATACCAAAAACTACCGACTAATCGTTATATCCACCTATTAGTATTTTCTAATGCTTGTCTTTGCAAATAAATAAATCATTTTAAAGTTATTTTATTTTGTTTTTATTTTGTTTTTAATCAAAACCAAAGGAAAAAGTAAAATAACCTTTTTAGTATATATAGGTGTCAATATCTAAATAGTTATAACTAAGCAAAAGAACATATAATTTTATTTGTTTTAGAGAAAAAACATCATAAGAACTATATCATAGCAACTGAAGTTTTAATATTTCATAATAGGTTAATTTATAGCTATAATCTATTACAATATATCTTAATTTATATGATCGTATATGTCTATCATTGCAAATATAAATATTTCACATTTCTCTCTCTTTGCACTAAAAACATTGTCACTTCGGGTTTTTTCTCTGATCTCCGACCTCCACCGCAAGATTGTGAGAGACTCCTTTTGTATTCTTTTCTTGTTTTGCTTGGATCTTCTCTCCATGTTTTGACAAGTTCAAAAGTAGACTTAATAGCATCTCCGGTTCAAGCTCATGATTGATGCATCTCGGTTAGATTGACAGTGGTGGCTCTTTGTGGTTGGTTCTTTGTTCTTGAAGACATAGTAAGATTTTTGCTTCCTCAAAAGATATTGATGGTAGATCTGGTTTGATCTCTCTGTTTGTGGTTGGGTGATGCAGTTTCCGTGAAGATGGGTGGAAGTTCTTGGAGGAGAGGAGATTTTCAAGGCGAAAGCAGAATATGGTTACATGAACTTCTAGCTAGTTGAGTAAACTCTTCATTTTGAATGTGATGGAGGGGCGTGAAAGACTACACCGGGGACGGCTGAGTACAGTGACAGTCTCAGAACTTGATCTGCATGGCTATCGTTTTATGGGTCCTCCCTTCTCTCTTTTCGTTTCTCCCTATACCCATGCAGTGCAACTTCGATGGAGGTTAGTTTCTGGTCCTCTCGCTCGTGGTCTCTCTTTCTTACCATGTGGCGGCTCCATTGTAACAGAAATGAGATGGATGTTAGGACTTTTGTGGCTTTTGAGTTTTTTTAGGTTTGTCTTTTTATGGGTTTTCTTAAAATGTGCCCATATGGGATTTGTTGTGCTTTGTGTTTTGTTATTTTCTAATGAAAACCATTTATAAAAAATAATATGTATATAGACAATTCTTTCAAATAGCATTTTATTTTTTTATAACAAAATAAACTTCAAAAAAGAAAATAACTAAAATAGCTCATTTTTGTTTTAAGAATTTAAATTTATTTTTTTTATTTTTTAATATTTGAAACTCCATCCCCAAAAACCTACCTCTTAACTCTAAACTTCAAGTCTAAATTAGTTAACCCTAGGTTATAAGTGTATATTTACCTTTTTAATGAAACATTTTGATCATTTTATTTTCCTCTTTGAAAGTTATCTTAGAAAATTTATCTCTCTATATATATTGAAAATTGTTACAAATACCACAAGTCAAGTATCACTTTTCAAAAATACTTTAAATTAAAAATTTACTAACATTTGAGTTTAAACTTTAATGATTATTATTTAGAGTTTAGTATTAAGGAGGTAGGTTGGATTTATAAATGTTTTATAAATATTTTAAAAAATTAGCTAAGTGTATTTTATCATAATATAAAAATAGTTATTTATTAATACTAAATTTGAAAAGTGATATCAAACTTATGTTATAATTGAAATTTCTCCACATATCTTTTAGTTATTTTGTTTTCTTAGATTTAACTTTTGAGTAATATCGCATATGCCAATATCTAAAGAAAAGTTCTACTCCCTCCGTTTCATATTAGTTGTCGTTCTAGGTTTATGCACACAGATTAAGGAAACATTTAATTTTACATATTTTCAAAATAAAAACACTATTACCAATACACCTAACCATATATCAACCAATAGAAAAATAGAATATAGAATATTACCAATAAATTTTGCATTGAAACCGAAAATGACACTTATTTTAAAACAAATATTCTACTCCAGAACGACATCTAATTTGAAAGGGAGGGAGAAATAGTAATTATGTTGATTCTGGGGGAGGCTAAAATCACATATACACATCTCCATTTCATCATATGCTCTCTTCTTAATCCAACGGCTGAGTATCTATAATCGTGTCTTCTTCTACACATCACGAAAGGTGTATAGACTTGCGTGTAGCCGATCATTTGTTAATTAGTGTTGATATATAAGCAGACTCCAGACCCCCAAAGCAGTCTCTCTCTATACTTTGTTTCTCTCTCTAAACGAACGATGAAGAT
This sequence comes from Sinapis alba, assembly GCA_012274485.2. Taxonomy (NCBI): domain Eukaryota; kingdom Viridiplantae; phylum Streptophyta; class Magnoliopsida; order Brassicales; family Brassicaceae; genus Sinapis; species Sinapis alba. The sequence continues at coordinate 89,075 of MU106242.1, forward strand.
TTTCGTGAAGACTCTCAAAGGGACAAACTTCGAGATCGAAGTGAATCCGGCGGAGACGGTAACCCTAATTCCTGAATTCGAGAATATCAGTGTTCTCTTACGTTCATTAAGCCTGATTCTACCTTGGGTGGAACTGGGTTTGAGATAGTGAATCTAGCGTCTCTCTGATTTGAAATTCTGCGTTTCGTTTGCGACTTGCTGTTGTTGCGGGCTGTTAATTCGTTTGCGGCGATTCGTGGTTCCGTTTATGTTGATCGATTGGAATCTGAATTAGGGTTTTCGTTCTGAGTCTGAAAGTTTAGTGCTTTGGGTTAACTTCGTGATCTTGGATTATGTTAAAGTTAATCATATTAGGATCCTGTTTGGGTTTTCATAGATTCACAATATCATGGAGATGGGTATTGACATTTTGTTTGTTGCAGATCTCTGATACTAAAAATCGTATAGAAACGCTTCATGGTGCTCAATACCCAGCTGCTCAGCAGATGCTTATCCACCAAGGAAAAGTTCTCAAGGATGAGACTACATTGGAAGAGAACAACGTTGTTGAGAACAGTTTCATTGTTATCATGTTGTCCAAGGTGTCATGTTCTTTCTTTTTGGGTCCACCGTTTCTCAAACACTAATTGGATTAGTAGCAGGGATTCTTACTGGTTTTGTACTATTGATTTTTAACTTGATGAAATATAGGCTAAGGTTTCTTCAAGCGGGGCATCAACTGCACCTGCACCTAGTGCTACTCAGGTGAATAAAGTTTTTTTTTTGTATTTTGCTATGGTTTACTCAGTGTTTTACGCTTTCTGTTTGCAAGTGAAATGAAACAAAATGGCGTATCTTAGATCACACTATTGAATTGCTTTGTTTTTTTAGGCTCTGCCTGCGCAGACTGTAGCCACACCTCAGGCTGCTACTCCAACTGCCACAGTGTAAGTTCCAAGCCTTCTCATTAATTTACCTCAGTTTGGAAGTGGATTTGTCAGGTTCTTCTGTTGATGAGAATCCCTCTATATGCCGCTTTGCTAATTTTTTGTACTTTTTGCTTTTTACAGTCCAGAGCCTACAAGTGGAGCTGCAACCGTTGCAGCACCTACTGCAGCTGCTGCTTCGTAAGTACTTGTCAGAACTGCAATATATTCATTATTTATCAGAACTACTATATATTTTTGAATTTTCAAATCTCTTTCATTCTTTGATCATCATATAACTTCTGTTTTTTTTTGCTGAAAACAGGACTCAAACAGATGTTTATGGACAAGCAGCGTCAAACCTTGTTGCTGGAAACAACCTAGAGTCCACTGTTCAGCAAATTCTTGACATGGGTGGAGGTAGTTGGGACCGTGACACTGTTATCCGTGCCCTGAGAGCTGCCTTTAACAACCCTGAAAGAGCTGTCGAATATCTGTACTCAGTATGTCTCATTCCACTTATTGATTCTAGTTACATCTTCGTTATTTATTCTTACCTTTGGTTTGCCACAACTCTAGTATGCTTTAATCTGTCTATTGAACATTTGTTTCACACATTTCAGGGAATCCCTGCACAAGCTGAAATCCCGCCAGCCCCTCAAGCCCCAGCTACTGGTGGACAGGCAGCAAACCCTCTAGCACAAACCCAACAAGAAGCTGCTCCAGCGCCTGCAACTGGTGGTCCAAACGCTAATCCTTTAAACCTGTTTCCCCAGGTAGTTTTTTATTTTAATCTCAAAGTAGCATATAATTGACTTATTTCATCTTATTTTCCTTGCGTTTGGATTTGTTTGCTGACATCCACTCTTGTCTGTCTTCACTCAGGGAATGCCCGCTGCAGATGCTGGTGCTGGAGCTGGTAATCTTGATTTCCTGCGTAACAGTCAACAGGTATCTTCATATTCTATTCCATTAGAGTAAATAAATCTAAAACCTGTTCCCCTTATGATAATTGCAAATTCTTCAGTTCCAAGCCTTGAGAGCTATGGTACAAGCAAACCCGCAAATTCTACAGGTACATATTTCCCCCACCTCTGTTCAATTCCTGTTTTGATACCTCATACTTAGTTTCCGCTTATACTGTTTTGTTCTGCAGCCTATGCTTCAAGAGCTCGGTAAACAAAACCCGCAACTTGTGCGACTTATCCAAGAGCACCAGTCTGACTTTCTACGCTTGATAAATGAACCTGTCGAGGGAGAAGAGTGAGTTTATATCATCATTCATTCTCCTATACATTTTTCATTTATTTGCTTGGCCAACAATGCATCCAATCCAAGCTGAATTTTCGTTTACTCACCAATACAACCTGCAGGAATGTCATGGAACAGTTGGAAGCAGCAATGCCACAAGCTGTTACCGTCACACCTGAAGAGCGTGAAGCCATTGAACGGGTTTGTTCCCTCGTTTTCTTTGCATTTGTACTTGAACTAGAACTTGAACTATGGATATGTAATACTTATGTCTTGTATTGAAATTTGGGTGCACAGCTTGAAGCGATGGGGTTTGATCGTGCGATGGTCTTAGAGGTGTTCTTTGCGTGTAACAAGAACGAAGAACTTGCAGCTAACTACCTTCTAGATCACATGCACGAGTTTGAGGAACAATAATGGAAGAAGAAATCCGTTCCTCCCTAAACCAGAGACCCATCTTTATGTTTCTTGTTTTTCATTTGCTTTTATGAGATAATCTTATCTTCTCCGATGCATTTGACAAGTTTCATGTTTATGTTCATGGGAGTTGATGTGTTTATGTTACATTTTAAAACTTATCATATCGTAGCTTTATCTGGTTTGAAGATGTTCCTCTTTTATATCGTAGGGCTTAAAAACCTTATAATGGTTACATTTGCACCATTTATTTATCCGTTAGTGCAATATTTGGTTTTGTTTGATGAGCGATTTGGATGATAAATATAGAAAGATTAGGAAATTTGCGGCGGTGCAAAAAACAGTGGGCCAAGCTTGAAGTCTAAGTGATGATAGTGCGAAAAGATAGTGATGATATGTTGATATGCATGTCATATAGTCGATATGTGTTGTATGTGTTTGTTTTTATATAACCGGTGCTAATGAGACAATGAAACACACTCTTAACTATCATTCCTCTATCTGAATCCTCTTAATTTTTTTTTTTGACATCTCTCTAGACTTTCTGTTAAGAATAATAACATGTAAGTTATGTCGAATAGTTAAGTTGTCTTTCTATTGCACACCGCCGAAAAATGTTTTTCATTAATTATGTATGCATGTTATTCTAAGTTGATCATCCTGTTTCCGACATTCTTTCCTAAGGTATTTATTTTGTCTTGCATGCATTCATTATCGGTCTTAAATTAGTCTACAACTTATATAATGGAATTCATATTATTTAAGATGGGGAAACTTGTTCGGTTGTGGCGTGGAGAATGGAATAAAGAAAACAATGGCGCATGGAATTTTCACTCATATCATACGGACTTTGGCTTCGGGGCGATGATAAGAGACAATGAAACTTACGAGTCTTTGATGGGAATAGTACGGATGAGGTACATTTTGGGAGAAAGGACACCGGTTGTACTATCTTACCAATTCCCGTCGTGGATACTTGGCCCACTAGGACGGAGGTCTGTGCCGATAAGCGTAACGACAACAACAAACATACCTGTTATGATGAGTGTGAGGGAGTGGTTCACTGAGCTGGTCCTTGTAGCAACCATCGGACCTGAGAGCGTTGCTAGATTTCACTTCAACTGGCGGGACAACTTCGAAGTGGGAAGAAAGAGGTTTGTGGTTGACGGAAGTCAAGACACTTATGCTAGGAGGAAATATGAGAGTAAGTGTATATTGTTAGTTGTTCTTAGAGACATATGATATATAATGGAAATATATGATTATTACTTAATCTTCGCTCATTGTTTTTAGTCGATGTAATGAAACTATATTGGGTTGTTTTCAGGGCTTGTAGTTGGGAGGAGGATGAGGTGCAGCAGAGCTGTCTTGGAAGAAATATTCGATAAACAAGAAATGATGGTGCTGCGTCGGGTGGATCTTGAGATGTACCTTGCCGACTCACGACAACAACAAGCTGAGCGACACTATGAAGCTATTGCACTGGAGGTAATAATAATAGAAGATGAAGAAAATAGTGTGACTGAAGGCCATGTTGCCTTGAGACGCATGCCACTGGCACCAGCAACTCACATGATGTCGCAGATACCGGCAATGAATTGCTAGCTGCATTTGAGAAGTTCTTGGGTAATGTTCAAGAATGTTATTTTCTTTCTGTTTAGCATAGACGAAAGGATGTGAGGTATAAAAGATTTTGAGCAACTTTCTTTTGTAGCGGCAAGAGGAGGAGCTGCTGAAAAAATTACTGAATGCAATGTTGCTTTGGACGCACCACAATCAATGGCACAAGGAGGTGAGAGTTTTAGACATTCTATTCATCCATACATCATATCCGGATATCATTTTAGATACAAATTCATGAGATGATGCGTGTGACTTTGGTTGTAGTATCAGGGCCGGCTCATAAGGGGGGACAAGCGGTGCGACCGCCCCGGGTCCAAGCTCGTGTCCCCCCGTATATTAGAAGTTAAGGGGCCCAATTTTTTTTACAAATACATATTTTAACATAGAAAAAAATTAAAAAAATAACTAATAGAATTGAAAATGGTCTAAAAATATTTTATATGTATAATAGTTCTATGTACATCACAAAATATATAAAATATTACTGATGTATTTTTAAAATATTAAATAAATATAAATTTTAAAAGGTAAAAAAAAAATTGTCCTAGGGCCCTTGATTGGGTTAAGCCGGCCATGTGTAGTATACACTAGGCGGCTAATATTGTATAAGTATGGTATTTTGCGTATGATTAACCAGCTATTTATTATTGTGGCGGTTACAAGTTCACTTAGCTGGTTTCTGTTTGCGTTTGAATCAGGATGCGGTGATGCAGAAAATGAGAGCCCCATCCCAGGGGGTGTCGAAGAACCAACCTCCGCCACCATGACAGTTGATGTGTCACAGCCAGCACTTGGACTCACCATAGGTTGTGTAGGCGGAGTCAACCCCGCTCATAAAGTTGTGACAAGTCGGGACCCCAACTCTTCTCTGATGGCAGCGGGGATGATGGTGTGTTTTAGCTAATATATTGTCATTTTTTGAAAATGATATGTGTGATACATTAATCATCTCTTTTTGTTTCGATTGTGGCTAAGGTTATTATGTGAAATATTAACCGGATATTATATTTCTGAAACGGCTAAAACATTTTGGAAACGTCTATGTAATGTTTCAAATTTTATGTATGCCCCGTGTGTGGGTGATTTTCACATGCCGTGTGGAGTGTAGAACGGCTAAGTCTGTTGTATTACGGATATGTATTTTGAAAAACTTTTGTGTAAGATTTTAATAAAAATCACTTTCCACATGTTGTTGTTAGCAGGTTACGTTCATTTTATGTATGGCTAAGTGCATTAGAAGATTGAGAAAATTGACTGTCACACATGAAGTATATATATCAGCATCATTTATCATGTTTTTGACTATTTCTTATATGTTTTAATGTGTGAAGGATATGTAGACTCTTGTGATAAAGACCTATACGTTGGCAAGACTTTTTCCAATCAAGACGAATTCAAGAAACACCTGGCCTTGTATGCAATCAACCACAAGTTTTTCTATCGTTGTGCAAGGTCATTACCTACTGTTATGGTCCTCAAATATTCTGGAAATATAATATAAATGGCGGGTTTATACGGTTCTTGTAAAGGGTTCGAGCATGTATGAGGCCCGGAAAGTTGGAGGAGGACATAGTTGTAGTGTTGACGTACGTATGGGATACCAGAAACAAGCAACGTCAAGAGTCACTGGAGAGATGATGAAGCAGCAATTCAGTGGGACTGGGGGTGGTCCAAGGCCAAGAGAGATCAGACAGGTGATGCGTGGAGATCATGTTGTAAACATTTCATATTGGAAGTCTTGGAGTTCACGTGAGGCAGCTGATGACTTCGCCAAGGGGTCAAGCGGGGCTTCGTACCAAAGCCTGACGAATTATCTGAAGAGTATAGTTGAGGCTAATCCAAGGACAATAGCGCATCTTGATACTGAGTACGTTGAATGGGTCGGTCGCCGTTTCAAGTACTTGTTACTGACAATGGGAGCATGTGTGCATGGGTTTGAGTTTATGCGGAAGGTGGTGGTTGTTGACAGTACACATTTAAGAGGGAAGTACGCTGGCTGCCTCTTAACTGCTTCAGCTCAAGATGGTAACTATCAAATTTATCCGCTGGCAATTGCTGTGGTGGATGGGGAAAACGACAAGTCATGGGAGTGGTTTTTCGAGCAGTTGTCGGCATTCGTGCCTAATGAGGAGGGTGTTGTGTTTGTTTCTGACAGGCATGCATCAAATTATCAAGGCCTGAACAAGGTATTATGACATACTCTTTAATCGTTTATGTACTAAATTAACCGGCATTTTGTATGTTGGACGGCTAAATCAGTATGCTAACAGTTAAACATGGGTTTGGTTAGAATTTTAGGTGTATCCAATGCTAGACATGGTGCGTGCATCATCCATCTGAAAAGGAATATTCGAACAAACTTCAAACAGAGACATCTAGAATACCTCGTGTCAAAAGCGGCAAGGGCGTTTAGAATGGGGGAGTTTTACGCAACATTCACGGAGATTAGGTCCATCAATCAAGAGTGTGCTGATTACCTAGTTGGGATATGTTTTGATCACTGGACAAGGTCTCATTTCCCTGGCACGCGCTATAACATCATGACAAGCAACCTAGCAGAGTCTTGAAATTCGGTGCTGCAGGACGCACGAGAGTAACCGGTTGTACCGCTGGTGGAGTTCATCAGAACGAAACTAATGAGCTGGTTTAGAGACAGGCGTGACACCGAAGGTGAACAATTTTCTTGCTGAAAGCTTTGAAATATGTGGTGGCTATGATGTAAGGAAAGTTGATAACAATGAGTATGAAGTCCAGGATTTGAGAGGACCTTCATTCGTCGTCAGTCAGAAGGATAGGTCGTGCTCATGTTTCGAGTTTCAGAAGCTGAGTATTCCATGTGCGCATGCAATTGCAGCTGCTTTGAAAGCGAACATTAGGGTTGAAGGGCTCGTTGATGAAGTGTACATGATTTGGTATCTGAATGGGGCGTATGGTCAAAATATTTTTCCCCCGGTGGAACTAGATGCATCTTATCAGCTAACTTCTGAAGTAGCTGCCCTTTCTCTTTACCCGCCAGCTACGAGAAGGCCATCGGGCAGGCCAGGGAAGAAGAGATTCTTCTCCCGTGGAGAAGTTAGGGTAATCATTGACATTGTCACCTGTTCAGCTAAACTTGCATTCATATCGTAAATCCATGTTTAATGTGTGCATATGAAGAAAATACGAAGAAGGTATTGTAGCCGGTGCAAGGGGCTGGGGCATGATCGTGCAACTTGCAATCAAGCTATATGATGAGTACTGAGTAGGGTAAGGGGGAGGCTATAGGAAGGGGGATGCTATAGGACGGGAGATTTTAAGTAACGACGGTGGTTTCTTTGGGTTTACAAAATACAAGTTGGTATGCTTTTGATGTTGTGCAATGTTTGTATAAATAAGTGTTTAAACCCAAAGTAGTGGAAGTGTAAAAATGTATGGATTCGTAGTGTAATCATAAATAAAGCATTCCCTCTTTGAGTTTGTGTGTTTGGAGACAAGTAGAGACTACATCATGTTTTTGCTAAGACACTTTTTCAAAAGAAAAAACCCGGATAATTTATAATAAGATGGGATATCGAGTCAAATATTTACATTAGTGAGTATACGAGAGTTCAAATTATATTCAAATTAGACGAAAATCAATTACTCACTGAAATTTTTGGTGAGTTGGACGGATACTCTTGATCTATAAAGAATAACTACACGGTTAGCCGGTTTAACATATAAATGTACGAGGTGGTAATGTTGACTGTCCAGCTAAACATCATCTACTACTAAAACAGGGACATTAAAAGCTAGAAGTGACTGAACTCGTAGTTTAAGCAGATTACGCTTGCCACCAAAACAAAACATGACAAACTATGCAATAAAAGATATACTAATCAAGGTTACGATACTTAATTACTAACAAAAAGTTTGATTTGGTTGGACGGATACTCTTGATCTATTAAGAATAACTAATCGGTTAGCCGGTTAAAAATATAAATATACGACGCAGTAGTGATGACTGTCCGGCTAATCATCATCTACTACTAAAATGAAAACGTTAGTCTGACGAGAACATTAGTCTAACCAGATTACGCTTGGCCCCCAAAAAAGCATGACAAACTACGGGATAAAAGGTATACTAATCAACGTTGCTAATCATAAACGATACTTAATTACTAACAGAAAAATGGGTTGGTTGGATGGATACTCTTCTATCTATTTAGAATAACTAAATGGTTAGCCAGTAAAATATATAAGTGTATTGATATAGCCTTTTTATTACCAGTTTTAGGCCATGTTATATGCTCTATTTAAGGTCTATTATGTGTGTCTAGACTATGTTTTAAAGTATTTACAGGTCCAAGTACTCATTGGAAGCAATTGAAGCTTTTGGGCTATTTTGGAGCATTTAGGATGCTCAGCCAGAAACTCAAAGTTGGATCCAGTTTATGCGTGAAGCATCGATCAACGTCACACCTTGTGCGTCGGTCGACGGTCAAGTCGGCTTCAAGATTAATGAAGACTTGAGAAATTACAAGTTTTACCCAAAAGTCTCATCATTTGCAAGACAAGTCCCTGACCAAAATTTAGACTATTTATTAGGGTTTTCTATCTTAGTTTTAACCGAAGCAGAGAAGACAAAAGAAAGTGTTGTCTTCTAAGTGACACAAAAGTTTTAGAGTTGAGAGTTTGAAAACCTTGCTACATCTATTGGAGAGAGATCTGGCCATTATTACAGAGAAGATCTTGAACTCCTTATGTTTTTTATTCAGTTTATTCTATACAATTTATTCAGACTTTAAACATGTTCTTTATTGCTATGTCTGAGTAATTCATTGTTAGATTTAGGGTTCTTCAATGGTAGTAATGTTTTGTAGATTTTATAGAATCGTTAGGGTAATCTTCTTGGTTCTTTGTTTAAATTGTTCTTAATGCTAGGTTGAATTTGATCACCTCAATCTTAGAAATTAGGGTTCCATAGCGCAAGCGAGAGCCTGGTTATGACCTTGAACCTATCTTAAACAATCTAAATAACTGGTAACAAACGAGAGTTGAATTGGAAGTTTAGAGAACCCATCAAACCGCGAAACCAGTACTGTTTAGAATGAACATCGATCGACGCCACCTTATTGGTATCCACCGACACTCAATCGAGATGCGCGAGAGCGGTCTCCTAAACTCAAAGGTTTGAATTCGAGAACGGTGCTTAATTAAAACCCTAGCAATCTATTAATTTGCATTATCTAATACTTCCTGGGAAATTCCCTAAAGTCTAATCCCTTAATTTAACCTTCACAAACTAAATCAATCTTGAAATCACCTTTATTATTATTATTATTACCACTTGTCTAGCTTTAATTCAAAAATAATAAGTCTATTGTATAATCCTAGAGTCTATGTGGATTCGATCTTTAAGTACTACACTGAACTTCTTATTTGAGAGAGTAAAGTGAGAAATAGGGTTAATTTTAGAGTGATATAAAATCCCACATCAAATTTGGCGCCATTGTCGGGAACTCTTTCTTATTGCCATTAGATTTCGTTTAGAATATTGTCTAGAGCTTTTACTTTACTGTATGCTAAATTATTCTTTCCATGATCATGTGATACATGTACTTAAAGGAGAGAATATGGATTCAGGACAACATGGATCGATCAACGAAACTCATCCGGCATCGATCGACGTGAGTCCACTACTGTCGGGCGACACCCTTCCATTGCCATCTATCGATACCAATCAGACGGAAGCAGGTAAGTACGCCTTTACTGATGCCGATAATAAGAATGTAGTCTTGATAGAACCAATGAACAACAAAAGCAACGAAGCAAGGCCACTCATTAATTATCAGGGAGCTGCAATCCCTGATCAAATCACTAAATCTCCAAACAATGAGATAAAACATGAATTGCCAATGCTTGAATACTGAAACTCAAGCAGGACCTATTCCAATAGGGCTGCAATTCGATTGTCAGACAACCATACAGGAAGCTCTGAGCTTGATATCGACTTCCTAATTATGGCATGCATAAATCAGTTCAGTGGTCTTCCTACTGAACACCCGAACGATCACATCGAGATGCTTGAAGACATGGTGAACGGCGATTTCAATCGCTGCAAACTTTTTCCTTTTTCCTTTGAAGGTGACACCAGGAGGTGGCTGAACCAGTTACCACCAGGGTCCCCGGCCTGTTGGGAAGATATTAGAAGCGCTTTCATCAATCACTTCTTTGACGAGGAGAGATACTGGGAAGCAAGAAGAGAAATATCCACATTTATTCAAGGTAGCCGTGAATCCTTTAAAAACGCATGGACGAGATTCAAGAGCTACCATCTTTCGTGCCCTCACCATGGATTCTCATAACCCTAACTCATCAACACTTTCTATAGAAGACTAAACCTTGACTATCAAACCATCATTGATACGGACAGCGAAGGGAACTTCGTCACCGGATGCCCCACAAGCGCTAAAAGGCTGATAGAAAACATAGCTTTAGGTAGATCTTTCGAAAAGAGGGACACCGAAAGGAAGGAACCGTCAATGCTCGCGGAAGAGAAGCACTCAATCCGATTTAGAAAGACTCTAGCATCAGTTGCGGCCCTTCTGGATGATGCTGTTTCTCCCGACTTTGAAAAGCGAGTTGAATTATCCGATGTGATGAGTCTGAACAACCAACGATTTAGGGAGAGCACTGGAAATTTCACAAGCAACTACGATGCCACTGTGGATAGACACAAAAGAAGTTCAAAGTCGAAGATGAATCAAGTCTTCACATGAAACTGTAGAATAGCAGCCGACCTTAATGAAAAGTTAGATCTGATATACGCGGAGATGACAAAAATATCAAAACTCTAAGTGAACACAGTAAGAGAATCGACAGCCAAGTGGCGAGTAACACTATGTCCATCAAGACAGAGGACAGATTCTTACCTGGTAAAACGGATGCTAACCCCAAGAGCCATTGCAACGTTGTGGCCTTACGAAGTGGTAAACAACTCACCCCTGGCGTTAAAGAAAGCATCACTATCGATGAATTGCGAGAATCGCGACAGAGGAAAAAAAAATCGCATCCCGTCCCGCTCGACACTGACGAGCAAATTCCCAAGATTGTGGCCAAAACTGAATAATTGGACCAAACTGACGACCTTGAAGACATGTTTGATAAACAAAAGGAAAAGATCATGAAAGTAAGAAACATCGATCGACACTCGTTACCAAGAATCGATCGACACTCTGAACCTACCATCGATCAACACCCAGAAGCAAGACGCGGTCGACATTCTGACCTAGAACCGACCGAACCGGTTAGAACAAGGGTTTACCAAGAAAACGTCCCCTTTCCTCCAACAAACGCTAAGCAGAAAAGGAAGCAACAAGAAAAAGCAATATGCAAGAAAGAGTTTGACAAAGTAAACATTGAGATGCCACTAAGTGATGCAATTCACATCTCGCCTGCTATTAAACAGTATGTGAAAGATGCAGCAACGCGAGGATTCCATGAATCAGAACATTGCGTGATGATGGTATCCGAAGAAGTAAGCAGAATCATTCAAGGAAAAACTCTGGTTGAACTCCCTTATCCCGGTAGCTTTGTTCTGGACTGCACTATCAGCGATGAGAGATTCCAAAGATCCCTCTGCGATTTAGGCTCTAGTATAAACCTGATGCCTTATTTAGTTGCGGTTACTCTCGGGCTAACTCAGTTTCAACCTAACAAGGTCACTCTCATTCTAGCTGATAGATCCACTAGAATTCCGGAAGGCGTACTTGAAGACTTGCCCGTACGCATTCATAACTGCGATATAACTGCAGATTTCATAGTGCTTAAATACGAGGAAGAACCCAGAAACCCGATTATTTTAGGGAGACCTTTCTTGGCTACGGCCGGAGCGATCATTGATGTCAGAGGAGGGCGTATATGCCTCAACACCGGGAAGATAACGATGGTCTTTAACATAGAAAAATTAATTAAACAGCCTTTGATCGACGGTCAAACCTACCATATCGATTATCTCTCTGACCTAGCAGAAGAATCATTCATGGTTATGTGCTCAAGTGATCCTCTCGAGCGAGCAATCACATCTCCTGAAGGTGACATCTTTGCGATAGATGATCGAAATGAAAAATATATGATCACTGAAATTACCCTAAGGAGTGAATTACTCTCTCAAATAAAAGGTTCAGCTATAGTACTTAGGGATCAAATTCACAAGGAGCTAGAGAACCAATTAGACCTAATCAAGGTGATTAAACTAGTTTGAATATGAATAAACTTAAAATTAGTTATGGTTGTTATTTGCTTTGTGTAGTATTTGGCTAAACTCATGAAATCAGATTTATAGTTTTTGATTATTGTTGCGTTTTAAATCTCTAAATGATCGATGAACTATTAAAATATCAATACAAGTATGGTTTGATTATACAACTTAAATCTAGTGAAACTTCATTTTCATAATTTCACTCAAAATAACATATATCAAATTCTATAAATATTTAAAATGTACTTAAAAATGAAGAATAACCAAAATAATTAAAATAAACAAAACAATCTAATTTTAATATATTTAGAACCTAAAACAAGTATGATAAATATGTTGAATAATCAAATTGAATTAAATTTGTATACCCAAAATTAAATGTCTAATAAAAATAACAACATGAATTATTTTAAACAACATCCTATTTATTTTTCATACATATAAATATAACATAAATTAAAACTTCTAAACAAGTGAAATCAAAATATATATCAACTGTTGTAAATGTAAATATTGATATTCATGTATGAGTTTTAAAAATATTATTAATTATGTTCTCTAGTGAAACTATAGTCCATCAACACTTTTCTTACTATTTCATAACAACATATATCAAATTATAAAAGAGAAAATTTCAATTGTACCATAAATTTAATATCACTTTTCAAATTTACCATTAATGAATGACCATTTTTATAAATACCCTAAATTTTTGATAAAATACACTAAACTAATTTTTCAAAATATATAAAATATTTATAAATTCAACCCCATCCCTTCATACTAAATCGTAAACAATAATCACTAAATGATTGAGGATATTTTTGAGAAGTGATATCTCACTTGTAGTATTTTTAGCAATTTCTCATTGTAAAAATACTTATAAAAACATATTTACAAATCAAATAAAATTAAATTAAAAAATAACTTAAATTTACCTAATTAGAACCAACATAATTTATTGTTCAAGTTGGAAGAATAAATTCAACTCGACATATCAAAAATACAAATTGAATCAATCCAAAGTATTGTAACTAAAATCATACGTTTAATTATGATAATAATATAATAGTATACAACAATTATTTTCTTTTTTTTACATAAAATTTACAAACAAAAGAAAATTATAAACAAATTACAAATAAAATATCAACTAATTTTGATTTGAACTTTCTAAAAATATTTATATACGTGCATGAACATTAGATTACCTAATTTACTTTTATAACAATGATAACTCAGTAAAATCAAAATACCATTTTATATTTTAGTGCATGCCACTTCATGACAATACGTTTAATTAACTTATATAGTAATAAGCAAAACTTTACACCAAAAGTTGTATCCTGGTGATAGCTATGGTTTATGTGATTATTATGCAGTCTTCACAAATACTTTTTTTTTTAATGCATTCCACGTGGTAAACAATAATTGTTATCAGTTTATACTATGGTTTTGAATGTTTATAAACCGTATTACACCGTATCGCCAATAATAATAAAAAAATATTTTTATGTTTTTATTATTATTATTATGACCGTACGCGGTTGTTGTGAATGTTACGTTTCGGACCCAAAGTATTAAAGATTGCAATAGACATGACTTTGGTGAGATTTTTAGCTTCTCCGATAATCAGTTTCTAGCTAAGACCGTAAATTTGTGAATTTTTGTTAAAACCATAAAATTATGTTTTTTTGTCAAAATTATAAAATTAAGTTTTCCCTTCATAAATATAAATTTGTGTTTTCTTAACAAATCCGTGATTTGATTTTTCTGTTATGTAAAATTATATTTTTTCTCTAGAACCGTAAAGTTATGTTTTCCGGCTAAGATTGTAAATTTGCGCTTTTTTCACTAAAACTGTAAAACTATGTTTTTCTTTTTTTTTTTGCTAAAATTGTAATACTACGGGTCTAACTGGTAACTAAGGAATGAAAAAAAAAATTCTTAAAGTTCATAATTTATTTAACCATTTATAAGGAATATCTTTTCATTTCCATTTATTCTTATTCTTTTTATTGCAAAGGAATAGAGAACACTATTATTTCTAAATAAATATAATAAAGAATAATCATTCCTCACAATTCCTAAAAAAAAAATTCCTATAGATTTTTTTTCTTATTCATTCTTAATGTTCTTATGATAATTACCAGTTAGATCCTACGTTTTCTGTCAGAACCGTGAAACTGTAACGTAATTTAATATTACATTTTCTACTCAAACTGTTTTCCAGTCAAAAGTAGAATATTTTATTTTCTTTTAAAATTTAAACACATGTTTTGTGAAAATGATTTGCATATGTTTTTCCTACTTGTGAACTTCAGGAAAAAAAAATTACAAACAAGTCTGAAAAGCACATACCTGTCACAGAAGTCTAATACATTTGAAATCTTCTCAGAGTCTCTAACATTTTGATGTTTTGAATACCTTTGGAAGCATATACCTGAAAATAAATCAGAATTGATTATTCTTTTGCTTAAGACATTGGTCATTCTTTCCACCGAATCATAGTCTGTCTTAAGATTTCTTTAACCCTTTGATGGTTTCTTTTATTTTTCTGTCCAACACATTATTTCGGCCATTTGGTCGTTTTTCCAGCTAATGACTTTTTTTTCTAAGCCACTGATCCATCCAGCATGTCTAAAAACAGACCCATATTGTCTTTGTCTAGAGACTTCTGTATGTTGTTGCACTTTTTTCTTTAAGCCGTGGGTAGACAAGCAATGAATCTATCATCAATTCATAGTCTTTGCATTAAGACTTTTTAACCCTAGTTATCAAATTGGTCTTTCTATACTTTTAAGCCTTATGGTTATTGAGCAGAAACAGTTCTTTTAAACCTTGTAGTTCATGGTTTTTGTCTTGAGAATTTCTATTTAAAGCCGTGTTGCAGAGTAGAGAATCTGTTTCCAATCTGTTTGCCATCCATAATATTAGTAGTGAGAGAGATATTTTATTTTAGTCGTGGGTTGTTTTTTCCATTTATAGTCTCTGCTTGAGACATTTTTAATTCGTTGGTTATTTTACCAAAACCGACCCATAGTCTTTTTCAAAAGACTTTTAAGCCATGTGGTTTACATAAGACCCTGTTGTCGATTAATACTGCAATAATATTTTCCTTGCGACTTTTTCAAAGCCGCTGTTCTTTCATCAATACAACAAGTCTTAGTTTTTTTTTCTACCATCAAACAAGTCTATTGTAATCTTTGTCAAGAATCTTTAAGCAGTTGCTCTTTTTTTTTCCAGCAAATCGTTAGTTGTTATTACCATCCAGCAAGTCTAAACTGATCCATAGTCTTTCTCAAAAGACTTTTCTAAGCTGTGAGACATTTCTAAGCCGTAGGTTGTCTTTGTCTAGAGACATTTCAAAGCCATGACAGTTTTTGTTTGAGCTCTTTCTTTGTCTACTTTAAGGCCTTGTGGTTATCAAATAGAAACATGTCTTTAAATCTTTTGGCCCATAGTCTTTGTATTAAGACTTTTTCAAACTGTTTGTCAGTTTTTTTCATCCAACAAGTAATATCTTAGCCATTAGTCGCTTTTTCTTTCATCTAAGGGCTTTTTCTAAGCCGCTAGTCATTGTTTTCATGCATCATATCTTCAAACCGACCTATATTGTCTTTGTCTTAAAACTCTTTTAAGATGATGGTCTAGTGACTTATGTATGCTATTTGTACTTTATTTCCATCAGGGAATTAACCCGTCGTGAAGACTTTCTAATTGGTCGTTCTATACTTTCCAAGCCTTGTGGTTTATCGCAAAGACAATTCTGAGTTCAATTTTTTTTTTGTGTGTTATGACATCTCTTAAGCTGTTGGTCGTTTTTTCGCATCCAATAAGTATAATCTAAGCAATTAGTCATTTTTATTCATCTAAGGACTGTTTTAAGATATCATTAAGCCGTTGGTTGCTTTTTCCCCCCATCCAACAACCCTTATTTAAGCTGTTAAGTAAGAATCTCTTGATCTTTTTTAAGAATCTTTGTCTTAAGACATCGTCTTTGTAGCGGTGTGACTTTCCAAGTTTTTCCGTTTGTATCAGCTATGTCTTAAAAACTGATTTCAGACATGGTCATTGTCTAAAGAGCGTTTTGATACTTTGTCTTAAGCGGTTGGTAGTTTGTTTTTCCCATCCAACAAAAACGTAAACCAAGCCATTGTCTTTGTTCAATGACTTTTCTAAGATGTGACCCAACATAGTCTAACACCAACTCAGTCTTTCTCTCGGGACTTTTTTCCAAAGCCGAACCTAATTTCGTTTTCGTCTCTATGTTGATACTGATTTCAGATAATTTGACATGCTTCCATTATCTTTGTATTATATCCATCCAAATCATAGTCTTTGTATACTTTTAAGCCTTTTAGAGCGGGTAGCGCGAATCAAACCCTGGTTATCCGAGCAGAGAACAGTTTGTTTACGCCTTGTGGTTCATAGTCTTTCTCTTAACACATCTTTAATCCATTGCTTGTGTTTCTTCCCTCCATCAATCAAGTCTTAAGCAGCCATTAGTCGTTTTTTCCCTAGTCTTTTCTTATGACATCTCTAAGCTATTGGTCGTTTTTGAGAGTCTTTGTTTAAGCCGTTAAGTTAGAATCTCTTCTAGATTCATCATCTTGGTAAGAATCTTTGCGCTATGATTCTGATTCTTTAAGCCATTGGTAGTGTCTCTGTTTAAGACGTATTTCAGAGTATGAGGTGGTGTTCTTTATTTCCATCCAACTTAGTAGTCTTTGTGAATACTTTAAAGCCTTGTGAATATCAAACATAATCAATTCTTTTAATCCTTATGGTTCATAGTCTGTGTGTTGAGACTTTCTATCTGAAGTCGTCTGGTAGATTAAAGAATCAGTTCGCCATCCACAGGTTCAGTCATGAGAGATGATTTATTCCATTTGAGTCGTGTGTTGTTTTTCCATCTACAGTCTTTGTCTTGAGACATTTTAGGCTATTGATTAATAACCAGAACCGATCCATAGTCTTTTTCAGAAGACTCCTAAGCCATGTGATGTGGTTACATAAGAAGAACCTGTTGTCAAGAAGCTTTGCCTTGTGAATTTTTAAAGCCGTTGGTCTTTTTTCAATACATCAAGTCGTTAGTTGTTTTCTACCATCCAACAAGTCTTTGTCAGGAATCTTCAGGCAGTTTATTTCTTTAGCCGTCGTTAGTTGTTTTTACAATCCAACAACTCAAAATTGATTCAGAAGTCTTTTAAGAAAGACTTTTCTAAGCTGTGGGACATTTCTAAGCCACGGGTTGTCATTTGTTTAGAGAGTTTCCAGAGCTGTCGTTAGTCCTTTGTCTACTTTTTAAGCCTTGCTTGTAAATTATCAAACACAAAAGAGGTCTTTTTAAGCCGTTTAGTTCATGTACTCTGTCATATGACTTTCTAAAGCTGTTTGTCATTTTCTTCATCCAACAATTATTCTCTCTCAGCCACTAGTCGTTTTTATTCATCTGATGACTTTTTTTTTCTTTTCTAAGCCGCTGGTCAATGTTTCCATCCAACATATCTAGAAACGGACTCATATTGTCTTTCTCTAGAATAAATAATATCTTTTTGATTCATAATCCTTGTTAATAATCTTTGTGTTATGATTCGGTAAGCCGTTGGCAGCCTTTGTCAAAAGGACTTTCCGAAGCCATTAGTTGTTTTAGTATCCTCAGCTCTGTCTTAAGGACAGCTTTTCATCCTTTCCTAACACCAAATTACAAACCAACCCATAGTATGTCTTCAAAGATTTTTCATACTTTTGTCTCAACTCGTTGGTCATTTTTTTTCATCCAACAAAATCGTAAACCAAAGACCTTTTGTGTAAAGACTTTTGTTTCAGACTTTTGTCTCAAGCTTATTTCAGCTGTTGGTCGTTTTTTTTACATCCAATAAATCGTAAACCAAACCCATCCAAATCTTAGTCTTACTGTACTTTAAAGCCTTGTGGTTCAGAGTCTTTTGTTTTAAGACATCTTTATGATGTTGGTAGTTTTTCCAATCCAAAGAGTCTTTTTTAAGACATTAATCGTTTTTTTCATCCAAGGACTTTTTCTAAGCCGTGGGTCATTTTTTTTTAATCATCCCCATATGATCTTTGTCTTAAATACTTTTAAGCATGCACTACCATCAAGAGTTATGTTCCATCCCCATAACATACTTCTTTAGACATGTACTACCAACCAACCGAAAGATTCCTTACGGGACAATGTACCCAAATAAAAAAATCGGACATAACACTATTAGATTATTGCCCCTATGATCTTTTTGGATTTTAAAATGCTATGACATCGATTAGAACTGATCACATCCTCGTTTGAATTCCATCCTCAAAGGACAGAAATATTTTAAAAACAAACCTGCATTTTTCTTTCATAGACAGAGAAATTACCTCGGCGGCGATGGTTTTCATGCATAGCAAGTTTCCAGGTATGTAAGGTTAGGCAGTAACAGAGGCGAAAACAAAGAAGGGACGTGAGTTTCCTTCCCCAAGCGATACTATCATCTGTTCATAATGGATCTTTTCAAAGACACCAAAACCTGCTGTGACAGATAAATTAATCACAACTGTCTCAGGGATGTATCACCAAACAGTTATAAACACAAAAAGTCGGTTTAAAGCATAAACAAAAAATAAAAATTACCTCGAGGATCGAGTCAAGAGGCTTCGCTCCGAATCGAAAGAAAGAACCCTAAACCAAGATCACTGCAAAAATCGAACTTTGAACAATTAGGAATTTGAAATTGCCATAAGAAGGGTTAACACGAAACTTATAAACCCTAAATTAACATATAGACAGAGAGGCATACCTCGAGAAACCCAGCCAGTCGCATCTGTTTCAAGCGGAAACCAGATCTAATCGACATCTCTACAGAAAAAAAAAGATAGAAGATATTAGATGAAACACTTACTAATCTAACAATGTAATCGATTTTCCGACTTTGCAAGAGTCGATCTTCAGAACTCTCTCAACTCCTCTTGACAGCAAAAAGCAAATTGTGAAAATAAAATTTAGGAGAAAATGGCTTAATGTATAGCTGTGCTTGACAAACACGCCATTTTGTGAAAATCAAAGAAATCTTGTTTTCGCCTATGTTTCTCCTACTTGTGAATTTCAGAAAAAGAAAAAAATTACAAGCAAGTCTGAAAAGCTCATACCTGTCACAGAAGTTTGATACACTTGAAATCCTCTCAGAATCTCTAATATTTTTATGTTTTGAACACCTTCTGAAGCATGTACCTGAAAACAAATCACAACTGATTAGTCTTTAACTTAGACATTGGTCATTCTTTCCACCAACCAAGATATCAACCAAATCATAGTAGTCTGTCTTATGATTTCCTTAACCCTTTTGTGGTTTTTTTTTTTTTTTTTTTTTTTTTTTTTTTTTTTTTTTTTTTTTTTTTTTTTTTTTTTTTTTTTTTTTTTTTTTTTTTTTTTTTTTTCTATTGAACACATTATTTCAGCCATTAGTAGTTTTTCCATCTAATGACTTTTTTTCTAAGCCGATGGTCCATCCAGCATGTCTAAAAACAGAGTGACAGACCCATATTGTCTTTGTCTAGAGACTTCTGTATGTTGTTTGTACTTTTTTCCATCAAGGACTTAAGCCGAGGGTAGACAAGTACTGAATCTATCATCAATTCATAGTCTTTGCATTAAGTCTTTTTAACCCTAGTTATCAAATTGGTCTTTCTATACTTTTAAGCCTTGTGGTTATTGAGCAGAAACAGTTCTTTTAAACCTTGTAGTTCATAGTCTTTGTCTTGAGAATTTTTATTTAAAGCCGTGTTGCAGAGTAGAGAATCTGTTTTCCATCCATAGTACTAGTAGTGAGAGATTTATTTCATTTTAGTCGTGGGTTGTTTTTCCATTTATAGTCTCTCTCTTGAGACATTTTTAATTCGTTGGTCATTTTACCAAAACCGACCCATAGTCTTTTTCAAAAGACTTTTAAGCCATGTGGTTTACATATGACTCTGTTGTCGATTAATACTGTTAAGAATCTTTGCCTTGTGACTTTTTAAAGCCGTTGGTCTTTCATCAATACAACAAGTCTTAGTTTTTTTCTTACATCCAACAAGTGTGTAGTAATCTTTGTCAAGAAATCTTTAAGCAGTTGCTCTTTTTTCCCCAGCAAATCGTTAGTTGTTTTTACCATCCAACAAGTCTAAACTGATCAATAGTCTTTCTCAAAAGACTTTTCTAAGCTGTGAGACATTTCTAAGCCGTAGGTTGTCTTTGTCTAGAGATATTCCAAAGTCATGACAGTTTTTGTTTGAGCTCTTTCTTTTTCTATACTTGAAGGCCTTGTCTTTGTTTTAAGTCTTTTTCAAACTGTTTGTGAGTTTTTTTTCATCCAACAAGTATTATCTTAGCCATTAGTCGTTTTTTTCTTTCATATAATGACTTTTTTCTAAGCCGCTAGTCGTTGCTTCCATCCATCAAATCTGCAAACCGACCTATATTGTCTTTGTCTTAAGACTCTTTTAAGATGATGGTCTAGTGACTTCTGTATGCTATTTTGTACTTTAATTTCCATCAAGGACTTAAGCTGTCCTTAAGACTTTCTAACTGATCGTTCTATACTTTCTAAGCCTTGTGGTTTATCGCTAAGACAATTCTCAGTTCAATTTTTTTCCCTTTTTTTGTGCCACGACATCTCTTAAGCTGTTGGTCATTTTTGTCGCATCCAATAAGTATAATCTAAACCATTAGTCATTTTTATCCATCTAAGGACTGTTTTAAGATATCATTAAGCCGTTGGTTGCTTTTTTTTTCCCATCCACCAAGCCTTATTTAAGCTGTTAAATAAGAATCTCTTGATCCTTTTTAAGAATATTTGTCTTAAGACATCGTCTTTGTAGCTGTGTGACTTTCCAAGTTTTTTTCGTTCGTATCAGCTATGTCTTAAAAACTGATTTCAGACATGGTCATTGTCTAAAGAGTGTTTTCATACTTTGTCTTAAGCGATTGGTCGTTTGTTTTTCCCATCAAAAAAAAACGTAAACCAAGCCATTGTCTTTGTCCAATGACATTTCTAAGATGTGGGTTGTTTCTCTACCCAAAAATTCTAATACCAACTCATAGTCTTTGTCTAGAGACTTTTTTTTCCAAAGCAGAACCTAATTTCGATTTTGTCTATATGTGAGACTGATTTCAGATTATTTAACATTCTTCCATTGTCTTTGTATTATGATATGGTCATTATGTCCATCCATCTCGTAGTATTTGTATAGTTTTAAGCCTTGTGGTTATCCGAGCAGAAAACAGTTTGTTTACGCCTTGTGGTTCATCATATTTCTCTTTACACATCTTTAATCCATTGCTTGTGTTTTTTTTTCCTCCATCAACCAAGTCTTAAGCAGCCATTAACCGCTTTTTTCCTAGAGTCTTTTTGAGAGTCTTATTTAAGCTATTGGTCATTTTTTTGAGAGTCTTATTTAAGCCGTTTAAGTTAGAATCTCTTTAAGATTCATAATCTTTTGTGAAGAATCTTTGCGTTATGATTCTTTAAGCCATTAATAGTCTCTGTTTAAGACTGATTTCAGAGTCTGAGGTGGTGCTCGTTATATCCATCCAACTTAGTAGTCTTTGTGAATACTTTAAAGCCTTGTGAATATCAAGCATAATCAATTCTTTTAAACCTTACTAAGGTTCATAGTCTGTGTGCTGAGACTTTCTATCTGAAGTCGTCTGGCAAACTAAAGAATCAGTTCGCCATCCACAGATTCTGTCATGAGAGATGATTATTTCATTTGAGCTGTGTGTTGTTTTTCCATCTATAGTCTTCGTCTTGAGACATTTAAAGCTATTGATTAATTACCAAAACCGAGTCATAGTCTTTTTCTGTAGACTCCTAAGCCATGTGGTTACATAAGAACCTGTTGTCGATTCATATTGTCAAGAAGCTTGCCTTGTGAATTTTTAAAGCCGTTGGTCTTTTATCAATGCATCAAGTCGTTAGTTGTTTTCTACCATCCAACAAGTCTTTGTCAGGAATCTTCAGGTAGTTTATTTCTTTAGCCGTCGTTAGTTGTTTTTACATTTCAATAACTCTAAATTGATTCAGAGGTCTTTTGAGAAGGACTTTTCTAAGCTGTGGAAAATTTCTAAGCCATGGGTTGTCTTAGTTTAGAGAGTTTCCAGAGCTGTCGTTAGTCCTTTGTCTACTTTTAACCCTTTCTTGCGGGTTATCAAACACAAAATAGGTCTTTTAAGCCTTTTGGGTTCATGTAGTCTGTCTTATGACTTTCTAAAGCTGTTTGTCATTTTCTTCATCCAACAGGTATTCTCTCTCAGCCATTAGTCGTTTTTATTCATCTAATGATTTTTTTTTCTTTTCTAAGCCTCTGGTCAATGTTTCCATGCAACATATTTAAAACGGACTCATATTGTCTTTGTCTAGAGTAAAGAATCTCTTTTCGATTCATAATCCTAGTTAAGAATCTGTGTGTTATGATTCGTTAAGCCGTTGGTAGCCTTTGTCAAAGACTTTTCAAAGCCATTAGTTGTTTTAGTATCAGCTCTGTCTTAAGGACAATTTTTCATCCTTTCCTAACACCAAATTATAAAAGAACCCATAGTATGTCTTGAGAGCTTTTTCAGACTTTTGTCTCAAGTCGTTGGTCGTTTTTTTCCATCCAACAAATCGTAAACCAAGGACCTTTTTGTGTAAAGACTTTTGTTTCAGACTTTTGTCTCAAGCTTATTTGAGCTGTTGGTTGTTGTTTTTTCCCATCCAACAAATCATAAACCAAACCCATCCAACTCTTAGTATTAGTGGTACTTTTAAGCCTTGTGGTTCAGAGTCTTTTGTTTTAAGACATCTTTAAGCTGGTTTTTTATCCAATCCAACGAGTCTTTTTAAGCCATTAGTCGTTTTTTCATCTAAGAACTTTTTCTAAGCCGTGGGTCATTTTTGTTACCATCAACAGTTATGTTCCATCCCCCATAACATACTTCTTTAGACATGAACTACAAACCAAACGATTCCTTACGGGACACAATGTACCAAAATAAAAATCGGACAAAACACTAATAGATTAGTGCTTGCCTATGATCTTTTTGGATTTCAAAATGCTATGATCTATTCAAACCAAAACCTATGTACAGACACTTACCCCGCTGAATTGTGTGACAATGAATTTGAGAGACTGCCTGGGATTAAGGATTGCGAGGTTCAACACTCCGATAGTCAAAACCTACATTGAGAACAAAATATAAAGGAAATGAAACCATTTGGGGTTCCTGAAACAAAGCTATATGCATGCATGTACACAAATCCTTTCACAAGACAGAATCGGTTAAAAGCAAAACACATACAGCTTGTGCAAAGATCAGTTTAAACACAAAGCTATATGCATGTAGTGAAGATAAAATACAGATCTTTTCAAAGTACCAAAACCTGCTGTGACAGATAAAATATCACAAGTGTTTCAAGGAATGTAGCAACAATCAATTATAAAGACAAAAAGTCGGTTTAAAGCAGAACACAGACCGCTAGTGCAAATATAACAACAAGGCTTCGTTCCAAGCAGAAAAAAAAATATATATTTACCTCAAAGATCGAGTCAAGAAGCTTCGCTCCGAAACGAAAGAAAGACCCTAAACCAAGATCACTGCAAAAATCGAACTTGAACAATCAGGAATTTGAAATCTCCATAAGAAGGATAAACAAGAAACTTATAAACCCTAATTAGCATACAGGCAGAGAGACGTACCTCGAGAAACCCAGCCAGTCGCATCTGTTTCAAGCAGAAACCAGATCCAATCGACATCTCTACAAAAAATAGACGAAAAACTTACTAATCTAACAATCTAATCGGATTTTCCGATTTTGCAAGAGTCGATCGTCAGAACTCTCTCAACTCCTCTTGACAGCAAAAAGCAAATTGTGAAAATAAAATTTAGGAGAAAATGGCTTAATATATAGCTGTGCTTGACAAACACGCCATTTTGAACGGTTATATTTTCACGCGTTTGACGAACACGCGTTTTCTAACGATTATATTTTACAAGACCAAGTCAAAATAGTTTTAATCGAACCGGTCATGCATTTTCGACCTAAACGGTACCTGTCCAAACGGTTACATTTTAAAATCTGGGTCGATTTTATTTGAAATCAGACGGGTTTGGAGTTTTCTAAGTTTATACTAGCTTATAGTTATAAAAGCATCCTCGTAAACCAAACCGGTCTCACATTTTTTCATGTCTAGTTAGGGGTGTTTAATCCGGTAAAACATAACAAATTAAAACCAAACTAAACCAAAATAGAGAAAGTGATTTGAATTTGGTAGTACCAAATTAACCAGATAGATGTTATTTAAAAAATCCGCAGTATATGGATATGATCCGGTTTGTTAACCGATCCAACCGAATAAACCGATTAATCAAAACATATTAGTATACTTATATATAAATTTTATAATAAAATAATATATACATAAATTATTTTATTAATATGATATTTATAATTAAAATATTATTTTAATAATTATTATTTGTTTTAAGTTAAATGATTATTTTGTTTTTCTCATTATCAAATTAAATAAAACATAATTTTTTGTTTTAATGGTAAATATTTGTGCAAAAATATAACTATATAATAGTATAATGATATTACTATTTTTTCTTACTTTCATTTTTAATAGTTAAATAAAATAGAAAATATTATATTTAAAAGTTTGAGTAATGAATATATATGTCTTAATAAATTTGTTTTATAATCATATAAACTAATATTTGTTATATGGGATAAATACATTTATGTTTTTTTTGTATAAAACCGAGTAAACTAAAAACCACTAGTATATAAACTGAACCAAACCAAATAAATTATGGTTTCAATATTGTACCTAATATTTATGAACCAAAATACCAGAAAAAGATGTCGTTGTCTATCATTTTTGTTGTTCTATTCTCTTTCTCAATTATTTTGTGCAACCAATACCAGCTTTGGGCACAAGCAAAGGAAACATGTGCTTCCAACCCTTCTTAAAATATCAAATTATTTGGTCCTATTTAAACTAAATCTTTACTCATTAGAGTAGTTGGTTTATGGTTAAGGTTTATATGTTTGAGGTGTTAAGTTCAAGTATAAACAACACCATTTTCCATATTTATATGTAATCACTCAATTTTTTTTCCCTTATAACCCATAGTTATTCAGGGTCGGGCATGTGTGCATCTCATCTCTTTTTTTTATAAGCTGAAGAATTTGGAGTTTCACGTGTTGGTACAATAACATAGAGAGAGTGTTGGTTAATATGGTTCTTTGGCAGTATGACTCGTACATATTCAAGATTGTTGGTTTCTGGCGTGTTCTTGTTGTGTTATACATAGACGATGATGTGTAACACATCTACATGGACATGAGGAACTAAGATGTGGTGGGGTGAAGAGTTTTCATTGGTTGATCTTGTTTGGACGTGATAAACAAATAGAAAGTCTTCAGATCAGAAACTAAAAGATTGGTGGTGATATATAGGAATGCTTAGACTGAGGACTAATTTAAGCTTTTAACGTTGTATTCTCACAGAAACACAAAAAAAGTTTTGAGGTTTCAAAGGTGAGTGATTGAAGACGTGATCAACAGGAGTTGGTTTACACAAACAGGTAGATTAAGAACTGGTGTGTGACATAAGTAGAACCCGAACCTTTCAAAAGATATCATAAAAAGAAAATTTTAAGAGAAATTCGGAGATATCACTGGGATGAACTCTATCTTTATAAACTCTGCTATGACGGCATATATAGATGATGCATTGCTGAAAGCAAAACACATGAAATTTTATATCATTGTCATGGGTCCGATTACGCCGGACTTTTTGCTAGTTTCAAGACAGTGTCAAAAATTCTACAAGCAAGCTTTTGGTGGCCAACTATGTTTCGAGATGCTCAAGCCTACGTAGCAAAATGCGATCATTGCCAAAGAAGAGGAAAAATCACAAAGAGAAACAAAGTGGAACAAAATTTCATACTCAAAGTTGAAGTGTTTGATTGCTGGGGCATCGATTTCATGGGCCCTTTCCCTTCTTCACACAGAAATAAATACATATTAGTTTCCGTAGACTACGTATCCAAATGGGTCAAAGAAATAACAACCCCGAAAATGACGCTTCCGTAGTTGTTAAACTCTTTAAAAGCATCATCTTTCCTAGATTTGGAATCTCTCGAGTAGTTATAAGTGATGGAGGTACCCACTTTATAAACAGAGTGTTCAAAAAACTACTCAAGAAACATGGAGTTCACCATTGAGTAGCCACACCCTATCATCCTTAGACCAGCGGACAAGTAGAAGTATCCAACCGTCAAATCAAAGAAACCTTAGAAAAGACAGTAGGATCAACCCGAAAAGATTGATCTCTAAAACTGGATGATGCGCTTTGGGCATATCGAACAGCCTATAAAACACCATTAGTGACTACCCCATTCCACCTGCTCTATGGAAAAGCATGCCATCTCCCGGTAGAACTAACACATAAAGCTGAATGCGCCATCAAAAAGACAAATTTTGAAGCTAAACCCTCAGCAGAAAAGAGATTAATCCAGCCAAATGAGCTAGACAAAATTAGGTACCACGCCTACGAAAACTCAAAGTTATACAAGGAAAGAACGAAAGCCTATCAGGACAAGAAAATCATTTCTAGGCATTTCGAACCAAACGGCCAAGTACTCCTGTATAACTCGCGGTTGACTTTGTTTATCTTGGAAAACTACGTTCTCGTTGATCCGGACCCTTCACCATTAAAGAAGTTACACCTTACAGGGCAATTGTTCTATTTAATCATAAAGGAGAGGATTTCATGGTGAATGGGCAGAGAGTGAAACATTACTGGGCCGAAGCTTAAATTCTGCATACTCATACCATGCATCTCAAGATGCCTGACCCCGAATGATAAGCCCATGACTCGTCAAGCTAACGACTCTAAACAAGTGCTGAGTGGGAGGAAACTCACTAACTTAATATTAATATAAAAATGAATAACATATATACATACATCGAATAACAATAATTAATTAATTAACAACAAATATATGATTAATTTTATTAATTATTTACGTATTTAAAAATTTCTTAAGTGAAAAAGGAGTCACATAACAAACCATCGATCGACGCCCCTATAGGACCGTCGATCGACCATCGAGCGTCGAGTAGGTTAACTCGACATGACCCCGATTCATAAAACACTTTCTCTGAACCGCCAAAAACACCTACGAGTAAATACTCAATTTCTCTCTCAAATTTTGGCCGATTTTTCTCGTTCTTGAGCTTGAGTCACTCGATTTTCAACCCTTATACTTTTTAGTTCACTAAATCACTCAATCATCAAGGTATGTTCTCCAAATCTCTTAGTTTAGGATTTTTTATAGGGTTTGAAGAAAAATCAAATCTTTTGAGGTTTAGATCGGATTTTAGGATGATTTAAGGCAATGGAGTACTAGATTAGGAACTATCTACACCTTATTTAAATACGATCTGCACTATTTGAGTTTGTTCCATTGGATTTCATACCATATATAAGTCTTAACCAGACTTTAGTATCATTCTTAGAAAGTTGTTTGTAGATATTACTAGAGATACCAAAGTGGATCATCCTGCCACTATATTACACTTGCTTAGAAAGTTTGAAGGAATTGAAGCTGATTTCCAACACTAATTCTGACATTATTTGCTTGCTTTGGGGCTTGGTACACACTGGATCGGATTCCTTTTGTAAGTCTGTTGATACAAGTCATTGCACCTTTGGTTCCCTTCTCTCTCTCTCTCTCTCTCTCTCTCTCTCTCTCTCTCTCTCTCTCTCTCTCTCTCTCTCTCTCTCTCTCTCTCTCTCTCTCTCTCTCTCTCTCTCTCTTTGGTATCTACTTAAAAGCTTAAAAGATTGAGATGACTTTCCAAGATGCAAAGGGGTAGGCACATTACTGATGACCCCACTATTCTAATTCGGAGGAATGATCACACATTGTTGGAAGCGAGGGGTAGGTAAATTACTGATGAGCCCACTATTCGCCTACAACTTTGCCCCAAAATCATACTACAAAACAAATCAAAAATTAGATGGCAATATGGACTGTATCAGCATCATTGTCCATCAAGTTTGAGATCCAAAAAGATTCAAAGAAGAGAGAAAAGAGGAAAGAAAAGGATCAAAGAAGACTTTGTGCCTGGTTGTTCAGATACTTGCAGAGGTAAAAGTCCATGTGTCATTTGGTCGATACTCCCAAGGTAAAGCCTGCACTTTTATTTTATGCAAAGAAATGAGATCAGTAAAGGGGTGAGTCAGACTAGTATTTGCTAAGTTATTGGTAGAATGGATTTGGTTGCTATACTAGGATAGGGTATATAAAGTTTTTCTGTGATTTACTTGATAGGATGTGGTTGCAGCAAAGTAGAGTGACAATTATACTTAGATATTATGTGAGTCTCCGCTTTTCAAGACCTCTTTCACAGACTTTGTTTGCTTGAGGACAAGCAAAATGTAAGTATGGGGGAGTTGATATAACCTATTTATTATCAGTTTTAGGCCATGTTATAGGCTCTTTTAGGGTCTATTATGTGTGTCTAAACTATATTTTGAAGTATTTACAGGTCCAGGTACTCATTGGAAGCAATTGAAGCTTTTGGGCTGTTTTGGAGCATTTAGGATGCTCAGCCAGAAACTCAAAGTCGGATCCAGTTTATACGTGAAGCATCAATCGACGTCACACCTTGTGTGTCCATCGACGGCCAAGTTAGCTGCCAGGTTAATGAAGACTTGAGAAATTAAAAAATTTACCCAAAAGTCTCATCATTTGCAAGACAAGTCCCTGACCGAAATTTAGACTATTTATTAGGATTTTCTATCTTAGTTTTAGCCGAAAAGGAGAAGACAAAAAAAAGTGTTGTCTTCTAAGTGACACAAAAAATTTAGAGTTGAGAGTTGGAACACCTTGCTAAATCTATTGGAGAGAGAGAGATCTGACCATTATTACAGAGAAGATCTTGAACTCCTTATCTTTTTATTCAGTTTATTCTATGCAATTTATTCAGACTTTAATCATGTTCTTTATTGCTATGTATGAGTAATTCATTGTTAGATTTAGAGTTCTTCAATGGTAGTAATGTCTTGTTGATTTTATGTAATTGTTAGGGTAATCTTCTTGATTCTTTGTTTAAATTGTTCTTAATGCTAGGTTGAGTTTGACAACCTCAATCTTAGAAATTAGGGTTACATAGCGCAAGCGAGAGCTTGGTTATGACCCTGAACCTCTCTTAAACAATCTAAATAACTGGTAACAAGCGAGAGTTGAATTGGAAGTTTAGAGAACCCATCAAACCGCGAAACCAGTACTGTTTAGAATGAGCATCGGTCGACACTCAGTCGAGATACGCGAGAGCGATCTCCTAAACTCTAAGGTTTGAGTTCGAGAATGGTGCTTAATTAAAACCCTAGCAATCTATTAATTTGCATTATCTAATATTACCTGAGAATTTCCCCTAAGTCTAATCCCTTAATTTAACCTTCACAAACTAAATCAATTTTGAAATCACCTTTATTATTATTATTATTACCATTTATCTAGCTTTAATTCAAAAACAATAAGTCTATTTTGCAATCCTAGAGTCTATGTGGATTCGATCCCTAAGTACTATACTGAACCTCTTATTTGAGAGAGTAAAGTGGGAAATATGGTTAATTTGAGAGTGATATAAAACCCCACATCATGTACGAAGCAATATTTTTGATTTACCGGTTAAACAACATCTAATACTAAGACAAAGAGCATTGGAAGCTGGGGGGACTGAAGTCGTAGTCCAAACATATCACACATGCCCCAAGCAAAACATGTCGGAAGCTGAAATAAAAGGACACATAGGACTTTAAAAAGAGGCACTAGTTTGATCTAAAGCACCCCAACATGATATCTTTCAAGTTGAAAACTGAAGGATAAGCAGATGGCGCTTGGTGGCGTTGACAACCTCGTGCTTCTTCTCTTTATCTTCAGTAATACTTTGTTTCTGGAGCTCGGCGTGTAGCTTTGCTACTTTGGTCTTTAGCCGTTTAAGATCTACACTTTTCATTCTGATTTCATCCCGTGCTGCAATGAGAGATCTTTTAGGCCACCCATGAACTTCGCCTTCATCGTGCCATTCAAAGAAGTTACATCTGTCTTCCTGCCGTATTAAGATGAGAAACATGCTAACTGATAAGACAAAATTAGGGATAAAGGGTGAGAGTCGGGATTATGTCAACAAACCTTGTATCGAGCGCACCCATAAAACAATCTGCCCGGTTTTTTGTTGGTCCAAGACTTTCTGACAGGCGCAATTATGCCACAGTGACAAAATTTCTGACAATCCCTCAGAACAGGAGCAGAGGACGAAGAACCTGCATCTTTCATGACTTCGATAAGGTAGATCTAAAACTAGATGTTGTTAGAGAAACATCGATAACAATGAGGCGTTATTATCGATATTATATACAAACCAAACCGGAAATTTTGGTTTGGTATCGATACTATATAAAAATCAAACCGGAACAACCCGGTTGGGCGAGATAAAATGTTGACCTCAACAAAATAGCCGCTTATAAGAGCCGGTTCAAGATTGTTTAGTGTACGAAATAGCCGGTTATAAGAGCCGGTTCTAGATTGTTTAGTGTGATAAATCATGTTGGTTTTACAGAAGCTACGCTAGACTTGTGAAATCGATGTAGCATCAACGTGATCTTAGTAGCAAAAGGAGGTGTGAAAAGGTCATAATATTCATCCCATTACTAAACATAATCTGATAATGTTAAAGGAGAACGGATAAGTCGACACTAAAATGGCTAAATAGATATTGGTCCTGCATTTGCTTCGTAAAGCATAACAGTAAGCATTTGTGCCTCTTGGCCCAGCACATCGACGGTCAGATATTTGTAGCCCTCAGGATCAGCAACAGCGTGTGCTTCAATAAGAAGGGCAGCGGTGATGCCAGCGTCTGTGTGCTTGGGGTTTTGGGAGACGGTCCGCTCCCTTTCAACGGTCAGAGGTTTCAGGTCCTTTGTACTCAATTTCTGCCAGTTTGCTTTAAGAGGTGTGGGAACATTTGGGATGTTGGATGGAGTTCTTTTGCCATGCACAAATCACTTCTGACGGACGTGTGCAGTCAAGAACGATCAGCTTCAGGGCCGCCGTGCAGTCAACGCATAAACCTATCCAATGTTTCTGGCCAAGGTTGAATGGAAAGTAGATGCGCTCAGCCTCTGCTGCTTTGGGACCAACTTGGTCTAATATTTCAATCATGTTCGGAGTGAAGACAAATTTCTCTTTCTGTGGAGATTTCATGAACCTAGTGTAGTTGTTCGAGAGGATAGAGACAAACTTAGTGTGAGAAACAAAAAGCTTTGGTGTGAGTTTGGCTGGCTAGATGTTAGAACACGGAAGTTATGCATCAACGCGTCAAACATCTGTCAAGGAAAAACATTATACACACAATTAGTCATACGTGGATTCATAAATAATATATGGGATGTGTATTCAATAATTTTGCAGAAACTGGCCTTCTCCTCTGGTCAATATCTAGCAGGTCTTTTGCGGGGACAGATGTACCACCAACTGAAATGGACCTAAATTGAATGAATAAACAAAATAATAGCAGGATAAATTACCAGTTAATCGGCTAAAACTTTTTATAGACAGCGACTAAGCTACCCATTGTCCAGCTAAACTAACACTTGTGCGGCAGAAACTATAGACAAATAGACAGATGAATGGGGGAGGAGACAACAAATGTGTATGGCGACTTACTTAGTCGTCTTCATGATCTCAAGAAGTTTGATAAACTTTTCAGGGTAGTCTATTGATATAATAAAGAATTTACTGGATTTCTACCTTAGTATATATTTATTTTAGTGTTTATTATGTATTTATATTAGCTATATTAGGACTGTATTAGGTACTTGCATGATATGGAGCAAAATGGTGATTATAGAGCTTTATGGAAAGCTAAGGAGTGGAGAATCCGTAGCTGATCAAAGAAAAATGCAATTGGAGCTGATACTCGGAGGGAGTATCGATCGATACCATCATTATGGGGGCGATCAATACCCTACGCAGAAATGGGCCATGCTTATGTTTCAAGACTTATGAAAAAGCCCGAAGACCATTTATGTTTCGAATGCCCTAGGACGATTTTGTTAGTTTATAAACCCCTTGTTACGTTAGCAGCAAGGGGAGACACGTTTTACATTCATTTAGATTAAGGTTCTTTAGGAGAGAAGATTATCTCTTAGGAGATTGTTGGAACTCCCTTTGTTTATGTTTTCATCTTCATTTCTTATATATGATTATGTTATTTCCCATGATCATGTCTGAGTAGTTTACCCCTGTTAGGCTAAGGTTAAGGTGGTATTGATGTTTGTGTCATTGCTAAAATTGCTAGGAAGAACTTAGATTCTCTCATCTGAAGTAAGCTTAATGCTAATGTTTAGATTAGCTACCTAGATCCTTGTGCTTAGGATATTGATAACTACGAGAGTAGATCAACCCCTGATAATATTAATTTGAGTTAGGTTGCTAGAAATGTACGAGAGTAGATCTATGTTTAACCTAATGAACCTTACACGATCTGATTATATTGCTTGGCCAGGGCAGTGTCGATCAACATTCAGTAGTGTCGATCGATACTCGATCGATTGTTGATTTGCGAGAGCAACAAAAAGAGACTTAGCCACTAACTGGATTAGATGAGAAAGCTGCCATCCAGAGTTAATGAAATCGAGTTCTAGGATCCATAGTTCATCCTTGATAATTTGCAATTACCAAACTGATTACCTAAACCTGATACCTAACCTCTTTATCAATCAAATTTACATTCTTACTATGTATTGCTTTCATCATTGCTTTCTTAGCTTAATTCACATTCTTGATGAGATCTATTGTGTACCCATGCTCCCAGTAGATTTGATCCCTAAGTACTACAGCTAACGCTCTTATTTAAGAGAGTTAAAACAAACGCTTAGGGTAATTTGAGCGATATCATCTATAGTGGCATCCTGGTTGAGTGTGCCTAGTTGTGTCTCCCTGAAACAATGTAGTATCACCTTGTCAAACTGATACGCACCGTCCAATAACTTCGAGACAGTCTTGATGCGAATTCTTTTTCTCGTGGGTAACTGAGGATTGGTCTGGCGATCTTCTAGGCTGGCCAATGACACATCGAAAACTTATGTAGTCTCCTCGAGTTCTACATTGTTAGGTTCCTGAGTTTTTTTTTCTCTGTTTCCTCTGCTTGAGTAAGTCCAAGAGAAAAAGATGGCTACGAACACTCAGAAAAAAACAACAAACAGGATCAGTCTGTTTTTACAAAAATACAAAGGGGTAACAGATCTATATAAGTTGAACTTACCAAAGGCACGTCTTGGTTGTTGTTAAGATTATCTCCCGTATATCGTTCGGCATTGGCGTTGCAGATCAACGAGGGCTGGTTGTTCTCGGAGTCCTCGTGATCAACATCTTCCTGATCCGAATCATGCAGCGTAAGCCCCTGCATTGATAGGAGTGGCTCTGAAATATAATGTACATGAACGTGAAACAAGTTAAAAGACATTGGCACTCTACCTTCCTGTTGTTATCAACATGTGTCTTCTTAACGTTGTCTACAATAGAGTTAATACTGTATGAGACATCAGCGGGTCTGCTGTGGATGGTAGGATTCGCGTGTAGCTGGCTATTCAAAGAATCTCCCCTCAGGTTGTTAGTCGGGTTTGCGTGTGGGATAATTAGGAACAGATTGTGAAGTACCAATCGAGTTGAGAATCACCTTGTAATTGTTCTGTAGTGCGAGCAGCTGAGCAAGTTGTCGGAGATATGCTTCTTCAGAACCTCTTGCATATGTCTCATAGAATCATGTGTATCATCGACCTTGCCTTCCACCCTTTTGATATCGCCTCTGATCTCAACATGTCCACGTGGAGTGGTGTACTCCGCATCAGGATCACAGCCGGATGATGGTTTGCTTGTGCTTTTCCTCTTTCTTTTCTTGTTGCCTATCGCATTGGCCTCATCACGCATGCGGGCTACATCAGCCTTTGTAGCTTCGCCTTTGAACATCTCCTTTGTAAAACGGGCCCCTTCTTTGATAAGGGTCACCATTTTATCAACTGAATCATTATCTTCCTCGTCTGAGAAACACAACACCGCCTCGTCGACCTCTAAGTTTTCTGGCAAGAATGATGGAAGTCACGCGAACCTATACATTGAAAAACCATAGTTGTTAGTTAGACGGATATTCAGATAAAATAATGGTATTATCTACTATTAGACGGTCACCCAGTACAATTGACCGGATATTTAACAGAAAAGTAAGTTTAACATGAACGATGTACGGATAATCATTGATGGTCTTACATTTTTAGCAGTGTTCAAAGTCCTTGCATGTGCAGGATTGATGCCATTCCTGGGTGCAGTAAGCGAAAAATCATCATCCTCAATTCCACCTCCCTCTCTTGCAGAGTCCTGGTGGACAACGTTGGTTAGTGCAGGTACGGCTTTTGTCAGAACCATCTGGAGAGCCTGCACGTATCCAGCGATGGCAATGGTGCTTTGAGACAACGATATCTCGTCTCTTTCCTTTATACTACTGATAAACATCTGAAAGGAGACAAGCCCCCATGGGAATGAGAAGAACTCATTGAGGTTCCTAATCCTTTCGGCGTGTTCAACTGATAAAAGAAGCTATACTTACTTCCTTAAGCATCCTGAAAAGGGAATTGTAGAACGGCTGTTCATTTATGAGATTCTTGATGTATTTCTCTGGAGTATTTGGGTATTTGCCACATGGAAGTCTGGTAACAATGGTGAACTCCCTCAGTGCGAATCTGATAGGGGTTTCAGCAAACAGGAACCAATCCTCGTACTTCTTGCGGACTTTCAACCGTCTAGATAGTATGTACCGTCCGAGGCGACCAGAGAATGGTGTCTGGTGCAAAAGCTCTAAAAACTTCCCTAACAAAGATCTCTATATAACCTCGATCTTGTCTTCATTCAGTGCATCTAGAATTTGCCGAAGACCTCCTGGCTTGTGGTATGGCGTGACTCATATTCCAACTGGTTCATCCCCCGCAGCAAAAATCCGGAATGGTAAATTAAGAAAGGAAAGATTGATGGGGCCAAACCCTGATCTAGACATAGTGAATCGTGCGTTCTAATTGATATTGTAGATAAGTTAAGAAATGAGAATCAAAGAAGCTACTTACAGACGATTAGTTGAAGATAATGAAATAGGTTAATCGCGAGAACAAGGTCCGACGAGAGTGAGATTGCAGATGGAACAAAAAGACTGAATGAAAAAATGATGATTAACTGGTAATGGAGGAGAATATGATGAGGTTGTGTGAGGTAGGGATCGAGACTATGGAGAAACCGAAGAGATTAGAAGAAAAGAGATATAAGATGCAGTTTATTGGTTTTGGTGAATACAATAACCTCTCTCTTCATGCGTGATAATGAAAAGGGGTTAGGGAACTTGAACTATACATGAGGCTTTGTGTAGAGTGATAGGGGCAGTAAAGTCATTAAAACACGTCACTCAAAAAAGGGAAAATCCATATGTGCAAATACAGGCTTTAGTGGTGTATATACTGCAATTTCTCTTGTTTGATTTACCCTTTGTAAAAGTTAGTGGAATTGTATTAAAATGAAAAAGATTCAGTTTTCGAATGGGTAGCAGCCCTAAGAGTGTGTGAACCACATTTAGCGACAGACAAAAAATCATTTTTTATATTTCCAAAATCCTCATTTTTTACGCTTACATATTTCTAAGAGAAACTCAGAAACTTTTTATTTTATTCAAATTTCAAACTTTTAGATGTCTAAAAAATTTTGCAAAAAAAAGAAAATATATAAAACTTATAAATTACATTAATATGTATCTATACTATTAAAGCAGGATTCTATCTAATTCTAACTTCTATACTACCCTTTTATTTACTATATATGCCTCTCATCTTCAACATAAATCGTCAACTTCATTAAGGGTATTTATGTGATTTAATGCCTTTGTGATTTATCCCTCTTATTAGGCTCTTGATTATTTACGTTGGGTTTTTTAATGTAGGCTCAAACGTATTGCAACATCACATTTTTTTATTTCTTTGATTTCTAATGAATGAACCAAACCAAATCACATGCTCCAACATGACATATTGACTTTCTTTATAAAAAATCAAATTAACCAAACAAAACCAAATGTTTTGGTTCGGTGATCAAACCAAATATCGTGCTCCAATATTAACTATTGTCTTTAACCAAAGAAAAACATTATTACATTGGTTTGATTCATCAAAAATAATGGAATTAACAATAGTTTATGGGGCAATTCTCTTATATAGCCCTTTTAAGTTTTTGTCACAAAAATAGCCTTCAAAAAATAAAATGACCAAAATAGACTTTTTTTTTTTTTTTGAAATTTTAATTTTATTTTTATTTTTTTTTTGAAATTTGAAACCCTAACCCCAAACCCACCCCTTAACTCTAAACCCTAAAGTCCAAATTAGTTAACCCTAGGGGTATAAATGTATATAAATGCATTTTTTAGCTTAAAAAAAACATTTTGGTCATTTTCTTCTTTAAAAACTATTTTGTGACAAACAAACTAAAAGAGGCTATCTAAGGGAATTTATCTAGTTTATGTGATCTATAATACCTAAATTAAACCATAACGATAGTTTACGTGTTCATTTCCCTAACCCTAACCCCCCCAATATATTACCCCTAACCTCATTTTCTATCATTTACCAATTACAAAATAGTTTAGTGTAATTTAATTTTTGCGAATATGCTATCAACAATATTTATGATAATATCTTATTCTTATAGTTTATTCCAAAAATTCAGATTTTAAAATAATATTTTTAAATAACAACTCATGGATAATTTAAAATTTTCATTCCAATGGTATATTCCAAATTTGCTGAGATCCTCTATGAGGGTTGCAGTAAAGTAGAAGAAGGAAAACCCATATGTCTAATCAGGTTTGCAAAGATCGGGAAATTTAGAGGTATAAACTTTTCTTAACTATTATATTGAAGCAATTTATTAATTAGCTTAAATACAAGTGTGATGGGAACCATTTAATAATATATGAGTTCTATATATTCATTGAAGGTAAACTCCAGATCACCAATGCATTTAAGGCATCACAGCTCTTGATCAATCCTGCAATTCCAGAGACTGATGCCTTCAAAAAATGTGGTGTTTTGTTTGAACTTATAGATTTTATTTTATATAACAACTACTTCAGCAAAGATCATTATTTTCTGTATATATTTTTTTTCTTGAAATTGATTTCATTATATTGTTTACACGCATTTGTTAGGTTTCTTGATGAGGAAAAGCCCCTCGCCCTCTTGGAGTCTCATGATGAGAAAGTTGAGTTGGATGATATGAAAAGTATCCAAGACAATCGTAACAAATGGTTACTCTTTCCAAGAAGAACCATTTGTGAACTACTTGAATCAACTCAGGTTTGGGACATCATTTTTTGTATGATTTAGCTCGTGTCCAATTTCTTACAAGTGTTTATCAGGTTGAAAAGTGCTTGGTCATCTGCATAGTCTATGCAATTGATTCAGATTGGGGTTGATATTACTTTGGGTGTTGCATTTGCAACAAGAAAGTGGTAAAAGTGGTAACTTTATTAAAAACTATTAATGGAAAAGAGATAACTACCGATCTTTGGTGGTGTGAGATCTGCAAAGAGAATGTATCTAATGTGTCACCAAGGTGAGCCTTTTTTAATCGATTGGTAACTGATTCAGATCAAAAATCGGCATTGTTATCTTACTCATTGTGCTGTTTGTAGGTTTAAACTGCATTTGATGGTTAAGGATGATACATGAGAAACAAAATTGATGCGTCTTGACCTGGTTGTGAAAGGAATGATTGTTGAATCGGCAACAAAACTTCTAAATGAATCATTCGATGAGGTATGGTTTTAAAACAGGGTATTTTGAATGTTCTTTGAGGTGATATAGCATTGAGTTGTTACTAATATAATTTATAATTATTTTATAATTAAGCTTGAGGATCCTACAGATTTCTCCGACGCCATCCTTGTTGTTGTTGGAAAGACTTTCACATTTGGTGTTTCTGTTGAAAAAGAACATGTTCTGTATGGATCTGAGATTTACAAGGTTGGGAAAATCTACAAAGACAGAATGGTGGCTTTAACTGATTCAGTCAATCTAGAAAATTCTCAATCTGATCAAGTATTGACTCTTACAAGTGAAGAGGAGGTATGTTGTATGCTTAGTTTCTCATAAAATTAATGTATGCTTAATTTCTCATAAAATTAGTATTAATTATGATAATTACTAAACTTTTGGATTTTTCTGAGTTTTAGAACTCTGTTAATCTCATCGAGAGTGAAGAACCAGATATAACTTCGACTACCAAGAAACTGTGCTCAAAAGCTATCAAGGTGGAGAAGATGACTGATTTGGAGGCTGAAGCAAGCAAACTCACCTAGATCATGGATCCTGCTTAGCTCTATATTATTGTTTTGATTTATTGTTTTTTAATTTCTGAAACAATTTATGTTTTCGTTGTTTCTTTTATTATTCTTTGTTTTTTA
This sequence comes from Sinapis alba, assembly GCA_012274485.2. Lineage (NCBI taxonomy): Eukaryota > Viridiplantae > Streptophyta > Magnoliopsida > Brassicales > Brassicaceae > Sinapis > Sinapis alba. The sequence continues at coordinate 128,083 of MU106242.1, forward strand.
ATTTTAATTTTATGTCATGTTTTTTTTTTGTTAAAACTCTTTATAATAAATTATGCTTCAGAATATAACTACATTTTGTATTTTGACCCGTTTGATAATAGCTTACTTTATTTTATTTATCTCCAAAGTTTCAGAGAACCTATGATTTAGTGCAAATATGAATTTTGAAGCATATTAATGTTTTAAGAAAATTCACCAAACATCTATGCATTGGTGATCCGATTAGTGTTATGAACTAATACTATCTGTGAAATTTCAACCATTATCAAATTGTTTATAATGCGAATTTAGTTACCTTACCCTGATCGATCCTCCATGTTTCCATCTCCATTTCATCGACATATTTCTTGCATTTAGATTAAGAGTGTCACAGTAACCTGCCAAATGATTGATAACACGTTAGCATATATACCATATACAAGAAATAAATCTTTTCATATCCAGCATGACAATATATATATATATATAATATTTATAAATTTACTATATACAATCAATAAACTGTGGAAAAAAATCTATCAGAAGATATTATCCTATATTCCGGTAACTGAATTTAAAATATCCTGCCGAAAAGAAAAGAACGCAGACAGAAAGGTTTCAGCAGGAAACAATGCTGAATCGAACCAAAAAGAGGAAACAAATTATGAAGAACAATGAAACGATTGTTAACAACAAGAATTCAGCTATCTTATGTAAGTCAGCCTTTACATTTAGTATTCAATTCATGTTTAATAACGAATAATCTTCATGTTTTTTGTTTTCATGTAACCAATGTGGAACTTCACAAAGACCAAGCAAACATGGTCTCCATTCCCATTTCTATTACTTCAGCGAGAAATGCAGTTGACAAGGAGAATATATTGGTTCATTCAACCAATAAGCCTAATGTAACTGTAGGAAACATGTGTGCATCTGCTAAGAGGTTAAGAAGGAATGCATCTTCCGGCCGTAAGTCATCAATGGTTTGTTCAATTTTGACAAGATTTTATTTCATAACTTACTGTTTTCTTAAATAATTAATAGTATGTTTTTGTCGCTTAAAAGCCCAACCTAACATTGACACACCCCCAAGTTCTTTTCCTTCAAGCTATATATAGCAAGGTTCTAATTTTAAAAGAAAGAGAACAACAAATGACAATGAAGGAGAACATCAGCATTCCCAAACTGATTCAAATCAATACAAGAATTCTTTGCCGTTGAATAGATGAATTCAGCGTGGTCTATCTGATATTACCAATGTAATTCCTTAGGACAGAGACACAACAATCTGGTCTGACTGCTACCTTGGAGTCAAATTTTGAGAATACAATGTTTCATTCAGCCACTAAGCCTAATGTAACTAAAGCACATGACCAAGACAAAGTAAACCTGTGTGCACCTGCTAAGAAGCTAAGATTGAATGATTCATTTTTCTATGTCGTGAAGGTGCTCTAAATTTGGGCGCCTTTGTTTCTTTCATAACTTGCACATTGAATTTACGGTTTAATTAATGTGTGGTTCTTTATCTCATTTCGAAGCACAATGTAACATTCAGACACCACCAAGTTCTTTTCCTACAAGCCCAATACCTCTATCTGATACTACCAATGTTTGGCCTTCTGTAAGGACACAGTCACAACATACTGTTATGACTCCTACCTTTGATTCATCTAAGTCCAGATTATCAGCAAAAGGTGATTCTTATGATAGTCTTTTTGTGATACTTTTGTGGCGTCCTTGTGAAGTCACAACAGCTGTGTTCTAATTAATGATGGTATAATCTATGAAATCTGTCTTTTCTAGATAAAGGAAAAGGAAAAGCTGTTTCATCTACAAAATGTCCAAATCCTAATCATGGTATGTTGTGTTTTCAATAATATGATCATACCATGATTAGTTGACATCTCTTTTTGGTTAGAATCTGTACTTTATCTAACTGATTCGTATTGGATAATCAATGTGAGCACTATTAGTTGGCGTTGATGATGATGGATACTCCAGTGAAGAAATTGATGAGTCTGTATATCATGATTATGAGGGTAATATATCACCCTCTATCCTTAGATAGCAGGTGCATCTGAAGAGTATGGAGAACAACATTATGATTTCAGTAGTGAAGAAAGTGACACAAAGTCCAATTCAAGAGTTAATTTTCTCGAAAGGTCTAAAGAACCAGTCTCTGTTGGACCCTCCAAGGCTACTACTTCTTCGAAGGGCAAAAATAGTAGGCTAAATACCTACATATTTATATCTACATATTTCATTTTGTTTTCTATGAAATTTAACAATAAATTTTGGATTATTTTTTTGATATAGGATACTGCAACGAAGGTTATCCAACACATAAATGTGATCATTGTGGGGCTATCATGTGGTATAATGAGCGCATAAACAGAAAAAGATATGCCCGTAAACCTAAATTTTATCTGTGTTGTGGGAACGGTAAGGTTCAGCTACCACTTTTAAGAGAATCCCCAGTCATATTGAAAAGATTGCTGACAGAGGATGATGAAATGGGTAGATATTTTCGAGAAAATTTTAGAGTTATCAACATGGTTTTCTCATTTACATCTCTTGGTGGGAAAGTAGATCACTCTATTCAAAAAGGTATGGGTCCTCAAATATTTCAGCTTCATGGAGAGAACTACCATTTGATGGATAGTCTAAAGCCACCAGACAGTGACTCAGATAAGTTTGGTCAGCTTTATATTGTCGACACAAAAAATGAGATAGCCAACCGAGCTGCTATTGTCGGGTAATTTTATTTAATGATTTTAACCAGTTTGAATTATGCTTTTAAATTTTCAAAGGGAGTACTAATCTGTGGAATCATTTTGAATTTTTCACAGAAAAATATAAGAAATCAACTGAAAAAGCAAGGAAAAGGGAACTTAGGAAGAAAGTTCTAGAGACGTTAATGGCTATGCTAGACGAGTGCAACCCATATGTCCATCAATTTAGATCAGCACGTGATCGTTTTGACACTAATCCTGACTAGACATTTCATATGCGTATCATTAGTAGTCGAGAGAAAAATGGAAAGACACATGATACTCCCACTGCATCTGAAGCAGCTGCACTAATTCCTGAGATTTCAATTTTAACATTGATAAAAGAGATATTGTGTTGCAAGAGAAACAAACGGGATAGCTTAAGAGGATTAGTGAAATTCATCCTACTTCTATGTCTCTTCAATATCCTCTCATCTTTACATTTGGTGAAGATGAGTTCAGACTTGGGTTTAAAAAGAGGGCAACAGACTCAACAGCAAAGCTAAAGAGGCAGTCAATCAGCATGAGACAGTGGTATGCTTTTCGTTTATAGGAAAAAGAGAATAAGTGTCATACTCTACTGCATTCGAGAAGATTGTTTCAACATTTTTTGGTTGATGGTTATACTACTATTGAGGCGAACCGGTGTTTTATCTAAGAGTGAACCAAAAAAGCCTCAAGTCGGACAGCTATGACTCTATCCAACAATCTGAAAACGCAGGCAAAACAGATATGCATGAGCAAGGAAGTCGATTTTTGCTACCAGCATCGTTCACAGGAGGAGCAAGATACATGAAGAATATGTATTTAGATGCCATGGCTATCTGTAAACATTTTGGGTTTCCTGATGTGTTTATAACTTTTACTTGCAATCCAAAATAGCATGAAATCACCAGGTACTTACACCCCAGGAAGCTTACTGCTGAAGACATGCCGGATATTCTTCGCAGAATGTTTAAAATCAAATTGGAATCTCTTACGACAGATTTAACATATAAACAGCTTTTGGGGAAGACTTTTTCAGGTGAGTTTTTCAGCACCATTTGAGCATTATATATATTCTGTCTATAATATATTATTTCTAACTTTTTTTTTTGCAGCAATGTATACGATTGAATTTCAGAAACGTGGTATACCCCATGCACACATTTTGTTATTCATGCATCCTAAATCCAAGATTTCAACAACCGATGACATTGACAAAATCATCTAAGCAGAAATTCCAGATAAAGAAAAAGAGTCAGAGCTTTATGAAGTAGTTAAGGACATGATGATTCATGGTCCTTGTGGAGCTGTTAACTTGAACTCTCCATGCATGGAGAATGGGTAATGTTCCAAGCAATATCCTAAGCCTCATGTTGAAAAAACTACAGTGAACAAGGAAGGGTTTCCAGTTTATAGAGAAAAAGTCTTTAAGTGTGACAACACCCATGTCATACTATATAACAAGGAGTTGTCTCTTTGGTATCGAGCTCACATTAATGTGGAATGGTGCAATCAGACTGGTTCTATAAAATACATATTCAAGTATATTAATAAATGGCAGGATTCGGGTTACTGTTGCCGTTGAACCTCCAGAAATAACGCAAGTATAGTAATCAGTGTTTTTTTAAAATACTTCTTTGACTGCTCTGTACCTACGAATTTGCTTTCATGTTTTTCAGATGGGAGGATCTTTCAGTTCCCAATACATTATAGATCAACTCCAGTTGAGAGAATACAATTTCACCTACCAGGAAAACAGACCATTGTTTTTAAGGATGATGACACATACGAAGAAGTAACCAGCCGAAAGCTTATCGAGAATACCATGTTTCTGGGCTGGTTCGAATTGTGCAAGGTCAGTGAAATTGCTCGGACACTGAATTTAACTGAGATTCCAACAATGTTTACTTGGAATAAAAGGGAAAAGAAGTTTTATGATAGAAAGAAAGGAGTTAGTATTGGGAGAATCAATTATGCACCACGTAAGATTGAAGAGGCTTTCTACATGCGTGTCTTGCTAAACATTGTCAGAGGTCCTTTTTCTTTTAAGGACATAAAAAAATTTAATGGTGTTGTTTATCCTGGATATAAAGAGACATGTTTTGCAAGAGGACTACTTGAAGATGATCAAGAATATATTGATGACATTGTGAGGACAAGTTTTACTGGTTTTGCATCATACTTGCGCCATGCATTTGTGATCATGTTAATGTATGGTACTTTGTCTACGCCTGAAGATGTTTTGGAGATGCTTACAACTCAGTACAGTTAGCGAGTCAAAGTGATCATCAATATTGTAGATACAAGATGCTTACAACTCAGTACAGTTAGCGAGTCAGCAATGTGGCATGCCCGGCTCGGTCACATTGGAAGAGATTCGATGAATACAATGATCAAGAAGGAGTTGGTGATCAGGATAATTAACTTAAAAGTGGAGAAAGAAACGTGTTCCTCTTGTCTACTTGGAAAACAAGCGAATTACACGTTTCCGCAAGCAACTTCCTATCATGCAGCACACATACTTGAGCTCATGCACGGTGATCTTTGCGGACCAATTACACCACCGACGCCATCAAAGAAGAGATACATCTTTGTGCTCATAGACAATCACTCTCGGTACATATGGTAGATACTCCTTAAGGACAAGGCAGAAATGCTTGAGAAATTTAAAATCTTCAAAGTTGTTGTCGAAAAGGAAACTGGAGCCACTATCAAAACCTTTAGGAAGGACCGGAGTGGAGAATTTGTTTCAGGCAAGTTCCAAAACTTCTGTGAAGTATTAGGGATCACAAGACATTTAACGGCTCCGTACTCACCGCAGCAAAATAGAGTGGTAGAAAGATGCAACATAACTCTCTTGGGAATGACCAAAAGCATCTTGAAGCATATGGATGTTCCTCACTACTAGTGGGGAGAAGCTGTGAGAATGCTACATATCTAACAAATAGAGTAGCAATGCAGGTTCTCAGTCTAAAAACGCCATACAAAGTCCTGACGAACAAGAGAACAAACATAGAGCACATACGGATCTTCGGTTGCATCGTGACAGGAGGGTTTATATGTATTTCAATGCAAACTCTATCAAATTAACTCTACGAACTATTCTTGCCAAGAGAGGTCAAATTGTAGTATTTAGAGATTGAATCCACAGAGAGCGTGGGCACACAATAAACTCAATACAGTCGTGATTAAGCTAGGCAAATAAATTAATAAGCAGTAAATAAACTAAAGAAACTAATTGATTGATTGGTAAGTAAGCAATAATAATAAGTAGCTAGATCTAGGATTTCAGGCAAGTGGATTATATAGGATAGAAGCTAAGGGTATTAATCATAGAACTAGTCCAATGTCTCAGCTCTCACTTGTTGACACGGAATGACCGTCGATCGATGGCAATGATCCTGCGTCGATCAATGGTCTCTCGAGTTCACTAAATTAACTAAATCAACTCTCATTTTTTCTAGCAACCTAGCTCAACAAGATTAATTCTAGTAGTAGACCATGCTCTCGCTTGTGCCTAACTATCATATGATTAGGGTTCTAGTTAGCTACTCTAGAACACAAGCAATAAACACAATTCTATTGATAGATTTAATAGTCATCCTAGCAATTCTATTGTTTAGCAAATCCATCAATACCATTAATAAATCCTAAACCTAACAAGAGATCTACTCAGACATGATCTTTGTCACAGAAAACATAGATAAATAGAATAGATATAATATAAAGAATCAAAGGAGTTCCAGGGGGACTTTGAAGGAGTTCCTCCCTTCTCTACTAACCCTAGAACAATGAATAAAAGAAATCTTGGTAAGTTATTGCATAGCCGTCAACAATGGCTTAGAAAACATATAAATAGATTTTTAAGTCGTTCAAGGGCACTCTGGTAATTTATGATGGCTTATGGGCTTAAGTCGGCCATAAAACAAGTCGGGCCTGTATTCTGGGATCACCGTCGATCGACACCATGGCTGTGCCATCGATCGACACTCATTCATTTTCTTGACAGCTTTCTCTCGTGAGGCAGACAAACCACTCTCCAGTAAATCGGGCATAACTTTAGATTTAACCGTTAGATGGATCTCAAACCAGTGACATTGGAAAGATAACTAAAATCTCTATCTCAGTGAAAAAGATCAGCTCAATCTCACCGTGGGAAGATTTTCATACATAGCTAAACATCTGACGCATCTGCGTACTTCTGCATCTCTAAAAGCTCCAGAATCACCAAAGTTCTCCAGAACGTACCTGAAACTAAAAATACTCTAAAACATACTCCAAACACATATAATTGACTCTAAATAGAACTGATATCATGGCACAATAGTGGTAAATATCAGGCCCTATCAACTCCTCTAGACTTAACCTTTTGCTTGTCCTCAAGCAAGCAAAGCCTGTGAAAGAGGTTTTGAAAAGCGGAGACTCACATAATATCTAAGTATAACTATCACCCTAATTTGTTGCAACCACATCATATCAAGTCAATCACAAAAAAAACTTTATATAATCTATCCTAGCATAGCAACCAAATCTATTCTACCAACAACTTAGCAAATACTAGCTTGACTCACCCCTCTACTGATCTCATTTCTTTGCATAAAATAAAAGTGCAGGCTTTACCTTGGGAGTATCAATTAAAAGATACATAGACTCTTACCTCTGCAAGTATCTGAACAACTCGGCACAAAGTCTTCTCTTAACCCTTTCTTCCCTCTTTCCTCTCTTTTATGGATCTTTTTGGATCTCAAACTTAATAGACAATGATACTATCTTATTTTCGATTTTCTCTTCTTTTTTTTTCTTTTTTTCTTTTTGGGAAAAATTGTAGGCGAATAGTGAGATCATTGATAATTTACCTACCCCTCGCTTCCAACAATGTGTGATCATTCCTCTGAATTAGAATAGTGGGGTCATTGGTAATGTACCTACCCCTCTGCATCTCGGGAAATCATCTCAATCTTTTAAGTTTTTAAGTAGATGCTGAAGAGAGAGAGAAGGGAACCAAAGGTGCAATGACTTGTACCTACAGAGTTGCAGAAGAAATCCGATCCAGTGTATACCAAGCCCCAAAGCAAGCAAATAATGTCAGGATTAGTGTTGGAAATCAGTTTCGGTTCCTTCAAACTTTCTAAGCAAGTGTGGTGTAATGGCAGGATGATCCACTTTAGTATCTCTAGTAATCTTTGCAAACAACCTTCTAAGAATGGTGTTAAAGTGTGGTTAGTCAATAATAAATATTGATCATAGTCCCCTTCTTGACTCAATAATTTTTTTTTTTTAAAATTTATATATATATAGCAAATAAAACTCAAAACAAATCAAATAGCATTAGCAAACCTCCCCCAGACTTAAATTACACTGTCCCCAGTGTAATCCCGCCCGGATTGGTTAGGAAAAAATTAAATCATAAGTAAATAGCTTAAGTAGAAAACTTGATACCTCTCTTTGTAAGAGAGTGCCATTCGATGGTAGGCAGGTGGGGTCGATCGATGTTCGCGATCCATGGTCGATCAATGTTGATATATGGGTGTCGATCGATGATAAACCATCCAAGCCGTCGTTCGATGTTTAACTTCTTATGTCGACTGAATGTGATCTCGATCTTTCTACTAGATTTTTTTCTTTAATAATAATAAAGGAACTAAAAAAAAAACACAATATCAGTAAATCTCCCCCAGACTTAAACAACACTATCCCAGTGTTATACAATGTGAGATTGGTGAAGAAAATAAACTATAAGGACAAAAATTAATCAAGGAAAACGGTACACATGCTCGCTGGATGTGACCATCGATCGACACAGTTAAGTGGTGATCGATCGATACTAGGGTTACCTCGTCGATCGATAGTGATAAAGTGTCGGTCGATGCTCTGAGTAGACTATCTTTCTCGATAGTGTCACAGCTACAGTAACACAGCTACAGTGTCAATCCCCGGTTTTGCTACAGTGTTGATCAATGTCTTTGCCACAGTGTCGATCACTGGTTCTGCTACAGTATTGATCAATGTTCGTGTTACAGTGTCGATAGCCGGTTCTGCTACAGTATCGATCAATGTATGTGCTACAGTGTCGATCGACGCTATACTGTCTCTGCTACAATGTCGATCGACGCTATATGTCTCTGCTACAGTGTCGACACTATTCACTTTTTTTACCTGAAATCAATAAAAACAAAAAATCAGTAATAAATGAAAATAAAAACATATTTAAAACAAACCTAACAGTGGGTTGCCTCCCACTCAACGCTTATTTTTAGTCATTAGCTTGACTTTTGGAGATCTGATTCAGTTTTGATCAGAATAAGAACTTGTTCCAAAACAATTTCCAATTTCCAATGTCCAATGTCTTCAGCTTTAACACCTTTTTTGTGAAAGCCTCCATAGACTCTTCTCCTTTGCAAATGGCTGCGAGAAGCATCTGCTGCGCACTCTGTACTTCCTGACACCATATGAGAAGTGGGGAATCAGTGATAACTGAGGACTATCCTTGGTCTTTTTTCTCTTTTTCCAATTCTTCTTCTTCTTTCCCCCAAAATTTTCCGATCTCGTGGTGCCTCCATCAAAAAGATTTCAAAACACTTCAAACTTTTGCTGCTCTGATCCGTGATGAGTCAATCGACTCTCTAGTGTTGTTGTTGATCGATGGTGTATGGTCGGTGTCGATCGATGGTATGTGGTCTGTATCGATCGATGCTGCTTTTGCTTGCCCTTTATCGACTTCACCTCTACATCTTGACCTTCTCTGGGAAGCTACTACAAACATTTGATCATCAAATACCCCATTGTATGAACCTAGATACGTACATCTATCTGGTCGGATAGGAGATTCAACTTCCAATATATCACAAGGAACCACAAACTTCACAGGGTCATGTATCAACTTCACTCTTTTGTGAATCCCAACAGCTTCTTCTACACAAATAGGTGGTTGTAGATGTTTTGGAACAGCAAGGTGTGAACCCTTGGACTCGTGCATTCTCTCCTCAATCGTTCTGGTTCAATCATGTAACCTGGCTCTTCGTCCAATGATGGGTGTCGATCGATATATCAAGTGATGTTTGTCGATCGATATCAGGTGGTGTTTGTCAATCGATGCTCTCCTTTGGGTGTCGATCGATTCTCTATTGCTGTTGTCGATCGTTGGTCGCCCATTGATGCCGACCGATGTTGTCTTGTTGGTGTCAATCGATATATGGTGTGTACTATCGATCGATACTGCCAACGAAAGAGGTTTCAGCTGGGATCAATTGCCCTTGTTCTGGTGTATCGATATCTTGTTGATTGGTGTTCACTGTTGGCCTTTTTGATGAGCAGTGTGCATTTGGGCTTGACATGGGCGGGTGTCGATCGATGCTCGGCTCCTGATGTCGATTGTTGGTCGCCCGTTGATGTCGATCGATGTCATCTTGTTGGTGTTGATCGACGGCGTGCGTTTTAACACAGTACAAACTAGAAGGATGCGGGTGTCGTGTGGTGAAGTCTGAGTGGCTTTGAATTCTTATTGTTCCTATGCACTCTTCAATGCTCTTGCTCTCCTCAGCTTTCTCTTTAACCAGAGCTTCTTGCTTCTTTACAGCTTCTGCTGTCTGAAAAACATGGGTGTCTAGCATCATGACATGGGCGTCCAAGGCTTCAAATTTTCCATTCAGCTCTTTGTGGATATAATCAAACCTCATATTAAAGTATGCACTTGTCATCTGCTGAATTTCTATGACTCGTTCCAGANTTTGGGTGTCGATCGATTCTCTATTGCTGTTGTCGATCGTTGGTCGCCCATTGATGCCGACCGATGTTGTCTTGTTGGTGTCAATCGATATATGGTGTGTACTATCGATCGATACTGCCAACGAAAGAGGTTTCAGCTGGGATCAATTGCCCTTGTTCTGGTGTATCGATATCTTGTTGATTGGTGTTCACTGTTGGCCTTTTTGATGAGCAGTGTGCATTTGGGCTTGACATGGGCGGGTGTCGATCGATGCTCGGCTCCTGATGTCGATTGTTGGTCGCCCGTTGATGTCGATCGATGTCATCTTGTTGGTGTTGATCGACGGCGTGCGTTTTAACACAGTACAAACTAGAAGGATGCGGGTGTCGTGTGGTGAAGTCTGAGTGGCTTTGAATTCTTATTGTTCCTATGCACTCTTCAATGCTCTTGCTCTCCTCAGCTTTCTCTTTAACCAGAGCTTCTTGCTTCTTTACAGCTTCTGCTGTCTGAAAAACATGGGTGTCTAGCATCATGACATGGGCGTCCAAGGCTTCAAATTTTCCATTCAGCTCTTTGTGGATATAATCAAACCTCATATTAAAGTATGCACTTGTCATCTGCTGAATTTCTATGACTCGTTCCAGAATATATTCCATCCTCTAATATATATGATTCTCGTCCTCTTTTATAGCCTGTTCCACCAACGAGACTTCACGTATAGAAAGAGTTTTGTCCTCGACCTTAATGATCTTTTCATTATTCATAACACATGATTGCATCCTATGAGTATCCATATTCTTGATACTGTTGCTAGACAAAAAGTTCTGAATCAGTCTCTTAGCTTCCTCTGGAGTCTTGGTTTCAAAGTTTCCTTCGCTTGCCTGATCCAGCATAATATGATACTGCACATTAATACCCTTGCAGAAGAATCTCAGAAGAAATCCGATCCAGTGTATACCAAGCCCCAAAGCAAGCAAATAATGTCAGGATTAGTGTTGGAAATCAGTTTCGGTTCCTTCAAACTTTCTAAGCAAGTGTGGTGTAGTGGCAGGATGATCCACTTTAGTATCTCTAGTAATCTTTGCAAACAACCTTCTAAGAATGGTGTTAAAGTGTTGTTAGTCAATAATAAATATTGATCATAGTCCCCTTCTGACTCAATAATTGTTTTTTAAAAAACTTATATATATATAGCAAATAAAACTCAAAACAAATCAAATAGCATTAGCAAACCTCCCCAAGACTTAAATTACACTGTCCCCAGTGTAGTCCCGCCCGGATTGGTTAGGAAAAAATTAAATCATAAGTAAATAGCTTAAGTAGAAAACTTGATACCTCTCTTTGTAAGAGAGTGCCATTCGATGGTAGGTAGGTGGGGTCGATCGATGTTCGCGATCCATGGTCGATCAATGTTGATATATGGGTGTCGATCGATGATAAACCATCCAAGCCGTCGTTCGATGGTTAACTTCTTATGTCGACCGACTGTGATCTCGATCTTTCTACTGGATTCTTTTCTTTAATAATAATAAAGGAACTCAAAACAAAACACAATATCAGTAAATCTCCCCCAGACTTAAACAACACTATCCCAGTGTTATACAGTGTGAGATTGGTGAAGAAAATAAACTATAAGGACGAAAATTAATCAAGGAAAACGGTACACATGCTCGCTGGATGTGACCATCGATCGACACAGTTAAGTGGTGATCGATCGATACTAGGGTTACCTCGTCGATCAATAGTGATAAAGTGTCGGTCGATGCTCTGAGCAGACTATCTTCCTCGATAGTGTCACAGCTACAGTAACGCAGCTACAGTGTCGATCCCGGGTTTTGCTACAGTGTTGATCAATGTCTTTGCTACAGTGTCGATCACCGGTTCTGCTACAGTATTGATCAATGTTTGTGCTACAGTGTCGATAGCCGGTTCTGCTACAGTATCGATCAATGTATGTGCTACAGTGTTGATCGACGCTATACTGTCTCTACTACAATGTCGATCGACGCTATATGTCTCTGCTACAGTGTCGACACTATTCATTTTTTCTTTTACCTGAAATCAATAAAAAACAAAAAATCAGTAATAAATGAAAATAAAACCATATTTAAAACAAACCTAACAGTGAGTTGCCTCCCACTCAGCGCTTATTTTTAGTCATTAGCTTGACTTTTGGAGATTTGATTCAGTTTTGATCAGAATGAGAATTTGTTCCAAAACAATTTCCAATTTCCAATGTCCAATGTCTTCAGCTTTAACACTTTTTTTGTGAAAGCCTCCATAGACTCTTCTCCTTTGTATATCATCTCAGCAATAAAGAGTGTTGGGAGCTTTGCAAATGGCTGCGAGAAGCATCTGCTGCGCACTCTGTACTTCCTGACACCATATGAGAAGTGGGGAATCAGTGATAACTGAGGACTATCCTTGGTCTTTTTTCTCTTTTTCCAATTCTTCTTCTTCTTTCCCCCAAAATTGTCCGATCTCGTGGTGCCTCCATCAAAAAGATTTCAAAACACTTCAAACTTTTGTTGTTCTGATCCGTGATGAGTCAATCGACTCTCTAGTGTTGTTGTTGATCGATGGTGTATGGTCGGTGTCGATCAATGGTATGTGGTATGTATCGATCGATGATGCTTCTGGTTGCCCTTTATCGACTTCACCTCTACATCTTGATCCTCTCTGAGAAGCTACTACAAACATTTGATCATCAAATACCCCATTGTATGAACCTAGATACGTACATCTATCTGGTCGGATAGGAGATTCAACTTCCAATATATCACAAGGAACCACAAACTTCACAGGGTCATGTATCAACTTCACTCTTTTGTGAATCCCAACAGCTTCTTCTACACAAATAGGTGGTTGTAGATGTTTTGGAACAGCAAGGTGTGAACCCTTGGACTCGTGCATTCTCTCCTCAATCATTTCTGGTTCAATCATATAACCTGGCTCTTCGTCCAATGATGGGTGTCGAACGATATCAAGTGATGTTTGTCGATCGATATCAGGTGGTGTTTGTCAATCGATGCTCTCCTTTGGGTGTCGATCGATTCTCTATTGCTGTTGTCGATCGTTGGTCGCCCATTGATGCCGACCGATGTTGTCTTGTTGGTGTCAATCGATATATGGTGTGTACTATCGATCGATACTGCCAACGAAAGAGGTTTCAGCTGGGATCAATTGCCCTTGTTCTGGTGTATCGATATCTTGTTGATTGGTGTTCACTGTTGGCCTTTTTGATGAGCAGTGTGCATTTGGGCTTGACATGGGCGGGTGTCGATCGATGCTCGGCTCCTGATGTCGATTGTTGGTCGCCCGTTGATGTCGATCGATGTCATCTTGTTGGTGTTGATCGACGGCGTGCGTTTTAACACAGTACAAACTAGAAGGATGCGGGTGTCGTGTGGTGAAGTCTGAGTGGCTTTGAATTCTTATTGTTCCTATGCACTCTTCAATGCTCTTGCTCTCCTCAGCTTTCTNTTTGGGTGTCGATCGATTCTCTATTGCTGTTGTCGATCGTTGGTCGCCCATTGATGCCGACCGATGTTGTCTTGTTGGTGTCAATCGATATATGGTGTGTACTATCGATCGATACTGCCAACGAAAGAGGTTTCAGCTGGGATCAATTGCCCTTGTTCTGGTGTATCGATATCTTGTTGATTGGTGTTCACTGTTGGCCATTTTGATGAGCAGTGTGCATTTGGGCTTGACATGGGCGGGTGTCGATCGATGCTCGGCTCCTGATGTCGATTGTTGGTCGCCCGTTGATGTCGATCGATGTCATCTTGTTGGTGTTGATCGACGGCGTGCGTTTTAACACAGTACAAACTAGAAGGATGCGGGTGTCGTGTGGTGAAGTCTGAGTGGCTTTTAATTCTTATTGTTCCTATGCACTCTTCAATGCTCTTGCTCTCCTCAGCTTTCTCTTTAACCAGAGCTTCTTGCTTCTTTACAGCTTCTGTTGTCTGAAAAACATGGGTGTCTAGCATCATGACATGGGCGTCCAAGGCTTCAAATTTTCCATTCAGCTCTTTGTGGGTATAATTCAACCTATATTAAAGTATGCACTTGTCATATGCTGAATTTCTATGACTTGTTCCAGAATATATTCCATCCTCTAATATATATGATTCTCGTCCTCTTTTGTAGCCTGTTCCACCAACGAGACTTCACGTATAGAAAGAGTTTTGTCCTCGGCCTTAATGATCTTGTCATTATTCATAACACATGATTGCATCCTATGAGTATCCATATTCTTGATACTGTTGCTAGACAAAAAGTTCTGAATCAGTCTCTTCCTCTGGAGTATTGGTTTCAAAGTTTTCTTCGCTTGCCTTATCCAGCATAATATGATACTGCACATTAATACCCTTGCAGAAGAATCTCAGCAGTTGAACCTCCGTGAAACCATGATGTGGACAGTCTTTTTGGTACCCCCTAAATCTTCCCAAAGAACTTCTGAACCCTTCAGTAGGTCCTTGAGAGAATGTCAAAATCTTATCCCTTAGCTCTTCGGTCTTTGCATCATCAAAAAAAATTAGTCAGAAACGCAGTCTTGATATCGTTCCAGGTAGTGAGAGATCCTGGTGGTAGAAGTTTCCGCCAAAGAACTGCATTTCTAGAGAGAGAATACTTAAATAACTTGCAAAGGAGATAGTATGTAGTTCTTTTATGCTCCGGGATACTAAACACAAAATTCTCTAGTGTTTCAAGATGGTCCATGGGATCCTCATGGGGAAGGCCATGAAAGGGGTGCTCGCGCACATGATTAAAGTATGCATGTCTTATCTGGCCGCCGATCCCCTGAATTTCTCGAGGTTGAGTCGCAGACCTGTTATCATAGAGTTGAGTAGGCCTGATCAATTCTGCTATCGATCGATGCTCGTCTTTCTCTGTCTTCCCGCAAACAGTATCGATCGATGACAAAGTGTGGGCGTGATTGATGTCATGATGTTAGTATCGATTGACTGTGAAGTGTGGGCGTCGATCGATGCCATGATGTTAGTATCGGTCGACGGTGAAGTATTGGTGTCAATCGATGCTCGCTTCTATTTGCTAGCGATCACTGCTTGGAAGGTATCGACTACCCTCGTAGACTTATGAATCGTGTGCAAATCAGAAGGTTTCTTTTTTGGAGAACCCAAAAATCATCTCCTCATTGCTTCATGGTACTAATATGTATGTACCTGAAACACAAGAAATTTTTTTATGTAAGTAAACTAATATAGAAAAATACTTAGACTAAATCAAATAAATTGAGTCTAATAGCGAATCCTTGCTCTCTGGCAACAGTGCCAAATTTGACAAGAGGGTTTTTATGTATTTCAATGCAAACTCTATCAAATTAACCCTACAAACTACTCTTGCTAAGAGAGGTCAAATTGTAAGGGATCAAATCCACAAGGAGCTTGGACACACAATAAACTCAACACAGTCGTGATTAAGCTAGGCAAATAGATTAATAAGCAGTAAATAAACTAAAGCAAATAATTGATTGATTGGTAAGTAAGCAATAATAATAAATAGCTAGATCTAGGTTTTTAGGCAAGTGGATTTTATAGGATATAAGCTAAGGGTATTAATCATAGAACTAGTCCGATGTCTCAGCTCTCACTTGTTGACATGGAATGACCATCGATCGATGGCAATGATCCTGCGTCGATCGAGGGTCTCTTGAATTCACTAAATTAACTAAATCAACTCTCGTTTGTTCCTAGCAACCTAGCTCAACATGATTAATTCTGGTAATAGACCATGCTCTCGTTTGCGCCTAACTATCCTATGATCAGGGTTCTAGTTAGCTAATCTTGAACACAAGCAATAAACACGATTCTATTGATAGATCTAATAGTCACCCTAGCAATTCTATTGTTTAGCATATCCATCAATACCATTAATAAATCCTAAACCTAACAAGAGATCTACTCAGACATGATCTTTGTCACAGAAAACATAGATAAATAGAATAGATATAATATAAAGAATCAAAGGAGTTTGAGGGGGACTCTGAAGGAGTTCCTCCCTTCTCTACTAATCCTAGAACAATGAATAAAAGAAATTTTGGTAAGTTATTGCATAGCCGTCAACAATGGCTTAGAAAACATATAAATAGAGTTTTAAGTCGTCCAAGGGCATTCTGGTAATTTGTGATGACTTATGGGCTTAAGTCGGCCATAAAAAAAGTTGGGCCTGTCATCTGGGATCACCGTCGATCGACACCATGTCTGTGCCGTCGATCAACACTCATTCATCTTCTCGACAGCTTCCTCTCGCGAGGCAGACAAACTTCTCTCCAGTAAATCGAGCATAACTTTAGATCTAACCGTTAGATAAACTTCAAACCGGTGGAATTGGAAAGCTAACTCAAAGCTCTATCTTATTTCAAATGACCAGATCAATCTCATCGTGGGAAGGTCTCTATCCATAGCTAAACATCTAACTCATATGCGCAGTTCTGCATCTCTAAAACCTCTAGAATCACCAAAGTTCTCCAAAACGTACCTGAACCTGAAAATACTCTAAAACATACTCCAAACACATATAATAGACTCTAAATAGGTCTGATATCATGGCACAATAGTGGTAAATATCAGACCCTATCACATCGCCTACGCCAAGGTTGAGCCTGCACATCTTAAGAAAGTTGATGATCGATTCGTATGTTGGTACATCTCGGGACAGAGTCGGGATCGAAAGCCTACAGATTACTTGATCCAATAAATCGAAAGGTGGTGGTTAGTAGGGATGTGATTTTTGATGAAAATAAGAGCTGGAATTGGAAGAACTCAATCGCAGAAGTTGATACAACAAGGTTTACAATCAATTTTGGAGAATTTGGAAACAATGGCATAACTAGGGATGATGATAACTCCGAGGAATCAGAAAACAGAGATGGAGAAAATACAGACATTGTCGTGTCTGAAGATCATAGCGAGATTCTGTATGGTCCAAGCATTGAAGAAGAAGAAGCAGAAGAGGAGATACATGAACATCCTTTAAGAAGATCGATGAGGGAGACTAGAAAGCCGAGCTACCTGGATGATTACATACTACTGGCCGAGCTTGACTTTGAACATCTGTTACTAACAATAAACGACGAACCTTGGAGCTTTAGTGAAGCAAAGGAGATGAAAGTATGGAATGATGCTTGCGAAGATGAGATCAAGTCGATAATCAAGAATAAAACATGGGAACTAATTGATCTTCCAGCTGGAGAAAAGTCTATTTGTCTTAAGTGGATTTTCAAGATTAAGTGGAATGCAAACAGAAGTATAAACAAATATAAAGCTAGACTAGTAGCAAAGGGCTACATACAAAGACATGTAGTGGATTTTGATGAAGTTTTTGTTCCTGTAGCACGCATGGATCCTGTGCAGTTACTGATCGCCTTAGCAGCTGCAAGAGGATGGCAGGTACATCACTAACATGTTAAGACATCGTTTTTGCACGGTGACTGGAAGGAGGAAGTGTATGTCCAGCAACCAGAAGGGTTCCAGATAGAGGGAAAAGAAAACAAGGTCTACAAGTTGCATAAGGCGCTCTATGGACTACGTCAAGATCCTACGGCATGGAATAAGAAACTTAATAAAGTTCTCGGAGAACTCAACTTTATTCGATGCTCCAAGGAACCTGCGTTGTACAGAAAGCAATACAAGGATCATATACTTCTCATCGCAGTATATGTAGATAATCTACTCATAACCGGCTCGAGTCTCGATATTATCCATTATTTCAAAAGAGGAATGGCAAAGAATTTTGAGACGAGTGACTTGGGAAATCTTACATATTATCTAGGCATCGAGGTGAAGCAATACGAAGCAGGAATCTCGTTGTGTCAAGAGAGATACGCTAAGAAAATTCTTGAGGAAACCGGAATGGAAAGCTGTATAGCAGTTCATGAGCCCATGGAACCAGGTCTGAAGCTATCAAAATCACTAGGAGAACAGAGTATTGATTAGAGAGATTATAGGAGAAACATTGGGTGCCTAAGGTATTTACTTCATACTCGTCCAGAATTGTCGTTTTCTGTTGGAGTTTTCAGTAGATATATGCAGTTGCCTAAGCAATCACATGGAGCTGCCATGAAGCAAATCTTGCGCTACCTACGGGGAACTCTTTCTCATGGGTTGGTGTTTACTCGACCATCTAGTACAAAAATTGTGGGATACAGTGAAAGTAGTCACAATGTTGATGAAGATGATTGGAGAAGTACTACCTGACGCATCTTCTACTACTCGGACAGTCCTATATCGTGGTGTTCTACCAAGCAAGAGACAGTCGCTTTATCATCGTGTGAGGCTGAATTCATGGCAGCAACAGAGGCAGCAAAACATGCAATTTGGTTACAAGAACTTCTTGGTGAGATTATTGGATGTGAGAATGAAAAAGTAACAATTTGGATCGATAAAAAATTGGCCATAGCTCTAACAAAGAATCTCATGTTCCACTGAAGAAGCAAGCATATTTATCGATGTTATCACTTCATCCGATAATAATTTGATTGGTGTTAAACATGTACCTGGAGTTGAACAAACAGCTGACATCTTGACAACACCACTTGGAAGATTTAAGGTTAAAGAGATGAGAGATTTTGACAAAAACACTTGGAAGATTCAAGTTTAAAGGAAAGATTGTTAAAAAGTAAACTTGAAGTTAGCTTGGTTCCAAGCTAAACTAAGTTTAATAAGAAAAGGAAATTCAACTTATTTAAGAGTTGTCTAAATTCAACTTTTTTTGAATGTTCCTCAAATAATATATATATAGGGAATTTTAGTTATTTGGTTCTTTTGATCACAATAAATACATCACTTTGTTCAAAACAATAGCGACATTTACCGAGAGAATATGAACACAATAAGCAAACAGGTGAATATTTGGTTAATTAAGTTAATAATCGAATCTAACTTAAATTATCTATTGATACTAATTGAAAAGTTAACATATATCTAAGCAAATGCGTTCGGATGGGTTAAGCAATCCTCATAACACAAATTAAAGGGATTATATTTAGATTAGTTGTCGTTTTATCTGTATAACTTAAGCAGTAATTATTTTTAACATTCAATCTAACTTAGTTTTTTTTTATGAATCTATCTATATTATTATTTAAGAAGTGAATTTGATGAGTTGTCAAGCTCTCCATAATTTTAGGTTTAGTCATCTTTTATACTTAACTTTTATTTTTAATAAAAAATTTTAGTGATTTAGCTAATAATTTATTTTTATCTTTAAAATAATTAAAAAAATTCTAACAATAATATCATAGTTATTTTATATTATCTTTATGATTAATTATTAATATTAATAAATAATTTTGGTAATTTAGTAATTTAGCTTATAATTATTATTATTTTGATAATAATTAAAAAATTTAATGATAATATCATACTTAAGTTTATATTATTTACTTTAGTAATATTAATATTATATATTTTTATATTATGTTTGGTTTAGTAATATTAAACCGAATTAATATTAATATATATCACATAAGATATAATGATTCATCTATTTTTCTAAAAATAAAATTTAGGACAATCAAAATCACTCATTGTGATAAGTTCTGAAAATATGGGTAAATAATTCAAAGGGTAATTCTCTTAAATAGCACTTTTTAAGTTTTTGTCACAAAAATAACCCTCAAAAAATAAAATGACCAAAATAGATCTTTTTTAAAAAAAAATTTGATTTTTTAATTTTTTTTTTTGAAATTTGAAACCTTAACCTCAAACCCACCCCTTTACTCTAAACCCTAAAGTCCAAATTAGTTAACCCAAGGGTATAAATGCATAGAAATGAATTTTTTAGCTTCTAAAAAAACATTTTGGTCATTTTCTTCCTTAAAAACTATTTTTGTGACAAACAAACTAAAAAGGGCTATCTAAGGGAATTTCTCTAATTCAAAACTATTTATAATATCATTTACAAAGTGTTTTTTCTCTCTCACAATAAAAGTTAAAACAGTTGAATCTTTATTACCCTTAATAAATAATTATATCAGATTTGTTAATATAAAAACAAATTTTATTAATTAGATAATCATCATTATCTAAAAAGATTCTATATTATGTTATCCAAATTTTTTTTACATTATAATTTTTTTGAAAAAATATAAATCCATGCATATATAGTTTTATGTATATATGAATGTTTTCAATTTTATTTGACCTAATAAAATATATTTTATTAAAATAAAAATTTATTGTATATAAAAGTTTTAATATTTAATTATATAAATTATTTAATATTTATTTATCATATAGATTTGAGAAGTGAATTTGTTGATTTTGTCATGCTCTTCATAATTTTATGTTAGTAATATTTTATGTTCAATTATTAATCTTAATAAATAATTTTAGTGATTTACCTGATAATTTGTCATTATCTTGAGAATAATTAAAAAACACTAACGACAATATCATAATTAAATTTATATTATACTTATTTTAATAATGTTAAAATATTATATATATGTTTATATTATATTTGGTTTAGTAATATTAAACAGGTTCTATTTTTATATATATCACAAAATGGAATGAATGATCTATTTTTAAAAATAATAATTTTAGGACAATCAAAAGCACTCATTATGATAATTTCTGAAAAATTGGTAAATAATTTAAAATATTTATAATATTGTTTGTGAAGTTATTTTTTCCTTCCCACGTTAGAAGTTAAAGTGTTTAAGATCTTTATTAACCTTAATAAATAATTAGATTAGCTTTGTTAATATATTACACATGCATTAAAAAGTATTTCAATAATTTGATAATTATCATTATCTAAAAAGATTCTATATATTATGTTATCCAAAAATATTTTATATCATAATATTTTTAAAATAAATATAAAATTCATGTATATAGTTTTATGTATATATGAATGTTTTCAAGTTTATTTTACGTAATAGAAGATATTTTATTAAAATAAAATAAAAACTTTATCATATAGAATTATTTTAATATTTATTAATCATTAAATATTTCAAAAACATGAAATAACTTCTTTTAATGGTTTTTGAATTGATAATAAATTTATTTATAAATTTTGTAAAATAATTAAGCCCGCAAATGCGGGCAAAACACCTAGTGAGGCTTATTGAAACAAGGATTTGAAAGAATCCGAGATTTGAGTAAATCCAAGAAAATCTAAAATTTGAGTAAATCTATGTTACAAATTTTATGAGTTTGTTGCAAGTTTTATAGGGTTTTGAAGAATTTTCAGAGCTTTAAAAAAAAATATTTAAAGTAATATTTTTATTCAAATTAATATTTTTATTTTAAAAGTTAATATAATTTTATATTTTATTATTTTATGAAATATATCAAATATATAAAAAATTAAAAATAAAATTTCATTTTTTCATTTCAAATAGTTTGATTTTCTCTTTAAAGAATTTTTAGAGTTAAAAATATTATTTTTTTTATTTAAAGTAATATTTTTATTTTTTGAATTAATCTAATTTGATATTTTTATCGTTTATAAATATATAAATATATAAAGTTTGAAGAATTTTCAGAGCTTTTAAAAAAACAATTATTCAAAGTAATATTTTTATTCAAAGTAATATTTTAGTTTTAAAAGTTAATATAATTTGATATTTTATTATTTTATGAAATATATCAAATATATAAAAAAAATTAAAAATCAAATTTCATTTTTTCATTTTTTCATTTCAAATAGTTTGATTTTCTTTTCAAAGAATTTTTAGAGTTAAAAATATTAATTTTTTTTATTTTAAGTATTATTTTTATTTTTTGAATTAATATAATTTGATATTTTTATCGTTTATGAAATATATAAATATATAAAGTTTTTAAAAAATTGATTTTTAAATATATTTTTTCATTTCAAACAGTTTAATTTTCTTTATGAAGAATTTTCAGAGTTTTCTTTTTAAAAAATTATTTAAACTAATATTTTAGTTTTTGATTTAATATTTTTGATATAAATATTTATCATTTTATGAAATATATAAAGAGAAATTCCCTTAGATAGTCCATTTTAGTTTGTTTGTCACAAAAATAGTTTTTAAAGAAGAAAATGACCAAAATGTTTTTTTTGAACCTAAAAAATGCATTTATATGCATTTATACCCTTAGGGTTAACTAATTTGGATTTTAGGGTTTAGAGTTAAAGGGTGGGTTTGGGGTTAGGATTTCAAATTTCAAAAAAAAAAAAAATCAAAATTTCAAAAAAAAAGGTCTATTTTGGTCATTTTATTTTTTGAGGGTTATTTTTGTGACAAAAACTTAAAAATGGTTATTTAAGAGAATTGCCCATATATAAATATATAAAAGTATTTTTAAAAAAATTCATTTTTTTTCATTTCAAACATTTTAATTTACTTTTTAAAAATGTGAAGATTATTCTTATTTTTTTGAAAAAAAAATCCAAATACCATCATATGAGGTGGTATTTTGATTCACTATTTTTTTACTATGAACTACTATTTAAATTCCACCAAATCCTATTTAATTGATTTTGTTGACAAAATCCACATTTTCCAATAAGCTGGAATTTGAGAAAACTTATATAAATAACTAATCCAATAAGCTTGAATTTCACATAGAATTTATGAATTCTCAAAACAATAAGAGGAGATTTGAAAAAAAAAATGAAATCCTCTCAAATTCTTGATTCAATAAGATCCTCTAGTCTTACCTATTACTCTATTTCCACCTGGTTCCAAAAGATTCCAAAACTTAATAAATAAGATTTAAGTTTTATAAATAGTTATTATATAACTTAATCAATAACCGGTTATACCGTCTATCAAAGAAAATTCTACCTTTACTAAGTCTTTCTGTTGGAGAAATTGAAAAACAAAGAAGCTAGGTCCACCATTATCGTCTCTAGATCTGGCACAGATCTGGTCATATGCTGCAATCTAACAGTCTTTTCCACAAAAATATTTTTCATTTACAAGATCTTCGATACCGTCACCATACCATAGACATAGAAAACCATCAGACCAATGACTATAGCAATACAGAGGCAAGCATATCCGTCGACGACCAATATAGAAAAACACAAAAAAAAAAAACATTAGCTTCTCTTTAGATTTGAATTGAATAAAATTAAATCTCATATTTAAAAGTGAAAACAAGATCTAAAAAAGATTACCAACGAGAAAAAAGCTCATCAAAATCACATTATCATAACAATTTTTTAACGTAAAAAAAAGATAAAACCGTATAAGAAACTAAAGAAAATAAAAAAGAAATTATAATATATAAAAGAAAAAAAAATTCTTTTAAATAACCTATTTTTAAGTTTTTGTCACAAAATAGCATTAAAATGACCAAAATAGCTTTTTTATTTGGTTAGTTCTCTTAGATAGCCCTTTTTAAGTTTTTGTCACAAAAATAGCCCTCAAAAAATAAAATGACCAAAATAGACTTTTTTTAAAAAAAAAATTTGATTTTTTTATTTTTTTTTTAAATTTGAAACCCTAACCCCAAACCCACCCCTTAACTCTAAATCCTAAAGTGCAAATTAGTTAACCCTAGGGGTATAAATGCATATAAATGGTTTTTTTAGCTTCTAAAAAAAACATTTTGGTCATTTTCTTCCTTAAAAACTATTTTTGTGACAAACAAACTAAAAGAGGCTATCTAAGGGAATTACTCTTTTTATTTTCAAAATTTTTATTTTATTTTTTTTGAAATTTGAAATCCTAACCCCCAAATTCAACCATTTAACTTTAAACCCTAAATCTAGATTATTTAACCATAAAGTATAAGTATTTTTTTATTTTTTTAATAAAATATTTTGATCACTTTTTTTTAGAAACTATTTTTGCGATAAAAAAAATTTTAGAGCTATTCTAAAGTATTTTTCAGAAAAAAAATGTATACATATTTTATTAGAATAAGAATATGAAAATTAAGAAACACAGATTTTCTATATAGTTAGTTTCCTCCCCTTCTATATATATCAGCTTATCGTGACAAAAAATATATATATATATATATCAGCTTAAATTTCTCTAAAACTTATCACTTTGATTTCATATTTTGAAAACACGGATCTAAAGGTTAAAATTGATTTCAGACGTACTCAATGTTAACCAAGTAGCCCATTAGTTGGCCCAAGTGTCAGCTCATTATCGATATATTCATAACAGATCTTAACAGCACGCAACATGCCAGGGCACGTGGCTGGCCGAACCATAAGTCATCTTCAACATCCGACACTTGGCAGGCAACCATTGGATATTTTAACTCAACGCCTCGAAAACAGTGTTTATTCCATTTTCGCATTATATCAGATTCAGTTTCTCTCCATATTCCAAAATTCAAACCACCACTCAGATCTTTAGACGAAGAACAAAGGTAACACCCTCTGATCTCTTCAATCTTGTTATATAGATCTGATCTTTGATTGTATCACTCTTGAAATCGATCCGGTCGATTCGCTGTTTTCTTCATCTTAATTTGTGATTGATTCGCCGATCTGATCGATCTCTGTTCTTATAGCTGTTTAAATGAGAGTGTTTGATTCAGTGAATGATTGCGTAGATGTTGATTTGGTTTGTGAGTTTGTTTCCGCGTTGTAGGATTCTTAGATCGGACTTAATTTGTGACGAGTTTGATTCAATCGTTTTAGGGTTTAGTAGAACTAAACCATCTTCGTATTGATTTGCTCTATAGATCGAAGATGTCATCATCACGTGAAGAGA